>PVKC010010809.1:0-25345 GCA_004027635.1 Crocidura indochinensis
TTTTTTTTTTTCTGTGCATAGGCACAGTAACTATTGGGGATATTATAGAGGGAATTCCCTTGGCCTAGGAGATACAGGCTTCTCCACCCCTGAAGTATATTGTCATGGGATTAACTATAGACTCCTTGCACGATCATTTACTCTCCCCTCAGTGCTTCTGTGGTGTATGGAAGACTTCTGCTTTGCCATGGATAAAAAAAGAGTTTTTATTGTCTAATAAAAAAAAGCACCACACACATGATTGCATAGTTGGGGTATGTTAGTTAGTGACTACTTGGACACTTCAGGACTCCTGAGATATTTGATAAAGTTCCTATAATGTAGCTTGGGCAATTGGGTTTGCAGATTTGAAAATTGAACCTTCTTCAATTCATCCAGAATACATACTGTTCCTTCACAGAACTCACTCTATCATAGGAATCATCAACAAAACATTGATTAAACACTGGGTTAGAGCATCCATTTTTAGTAACACTCATTTCCTATTCTCTTTCCTGTACAGCTTTAAAGGAATTGAGATATTTAGGTATCTAACCAATTCTTTTCACATCTCCCTTGATAGTTGTAAAACTTGAGCAAAGTGATGTGAATAAACTTGAGGGAAATTTATTTCAATCTTGCAAGAAATAATACCTCTTTGGTACTTGTAGGTAAGTCAAAATTCAATGAGTTTCTCTTTGTGCTAGTAATGGAAAAATACTAGTAAATTTTTTTTCCTTGCCTACCTATCACTGAACTCCAAGTGACTTGGAGTTACTTTGTTAAAAAGTTTGTTTAAGGCTAACAAACACCAGATTAAACAGGCTGTGAATAATTTCTATGATTTTGATATGGCCGAAAGTAAACACTGCGATTAGACTTAATGGAGAAAATAAGGCATATGTTCATTTGGCTTCTGACTATAATGCCTTGGATGTTAAAAAAAGAAAAGTGGGGTGGGGGTGGGAGGAATATCAAAAAGTAATTTAAAAGCATGGAATTGTTATGTGTCATTAACTATTATCACTTCTCAGTTATGCTGAGATGACAAGTTAGTGTGAATGATTTTTCTCTTTGTTGTTTGTATTTCTAAGAACAATTACATCTATCTTTAGATTTTACTATTCAATCCTCAGTGTAGGAATGCTGACATTATTCACTGCTTTCAGCTTTCCTAGAATAAACTGATAACTTAAAGCCCAAATACTAGATAGGCCATGAAAAAAAGTTCAGTTTATTAACTAAACACAATAAATAAAAAAGTTTTTATTTTTACTGACCAGTCTACAATTTGTTGCCCATTAGTTGAGTTCTGATCATTTGATGGAAACATGGGAAATATCATAATTTTAAAATGCTATACCAGGGGCACGAGAGATGTGCAAAGGGCAAGGTGCTTTGCTTATTTGATTTGATCCTTAGAACCACGAAGCACCTACAAGCACCTCTATGAGTGATTCTTGTGCACAAAGGCAAGAATAAGCTCTGAGCACCACTAGTTGTGGTTCCACCTTCCACACAATAGATTACATCCAAACATAAATACCAACGAATCTGCATGCACATATATACATTTATTTCAATGTTATAAAGTTTGAAATACTTATAGTCTATAAAACTCAAAAGGATAGATATGTAGCAGGTAACCTCTTATTTTCAAAAGTTGGCAAAAATTGGCATGACTCATGACTACTCCATGTTTTAGCTTACTGAAAGAATTCCAAGAGGGTTTGCAGAGATAAAAAGTGCATATAGAATTCAGTTTGTTATTTAGCAGCCTTTCAAGATTCAGCTTTGAGCAGCTAGAATGACTCAGCAAAATTACTTCCCCAGAACTACATCATAGAGCCTTTATGTTTAATTATAATCTTTCTTGCTTATTTTTGTGCTAGTGCTGCTTATGTAATATTTTTGTTTTTTGTTATATGTTATTATGAATTAGTAAATTACTTTTGTCTGTAAACACTAAATATTTTCCATGTAAATTAATGGCAAATGCTTGTCATTATTTTTATATTACTTTTAAAAATATATTGTTAGAATTCTGTAATTTACAAAACTTTCAATTATTGTTTCTCATGCACACATTTCAACACCACACCCATAACCAAAGTACCCAGAATACTTCCTTAAGGCACCCAATATCCCTCACTCCTCCCCCCTCCAACTCAATTATGTGATCTCAAGTGCTAAAGTTCTTCCATTGTGTTGCTTCTGGTTCTTTGCTGTGGATCTTTAAGTCCCACATTTGGGAGGGGTCATTTTGTATTAACCCCTCTAGATTCTCTATCCTCTTTCCATCCATGTTGCTGCAGACTGCATGATTTTATTCTTTCTTAGACTTGCATTCTATTATTTTGTGAACATATATCACACTGTCTTGATCCATTCATCCATATTTTGGATTTTATCTATATTGTGGCTATTGTACTAGGAATAGTAATTAAAATAGGTATGCACATATATGCCTTGAATTAATGTTTTTATGTTTTGGAGAAATATGTCAATATTGGTTTTATTGGGTCATAAATGGTAGTTATATATATATACATATATATATATGATAAATTTCCACATTGCTTCCTATAGAGGCTGAATAAAATGCTATTCTCACTACAGTTCCTCACAACAGTGATTCTTTTCTCAAAACTCTTTATATAGAACCATGTTTATATCACTGGCTTTGTCTCCACTTGATTATAGTGTAAAATATTTTTGATACATTTCTGGTTTCGGTTTAATAGAATTTTGTTGAGGACATTGCCATCAATGTTCAGTAGTATTAGCCTATACTTTATTTTTAGTAGTGTCTGAATATTTTAGGTATTAGTGTAATATTGACATTATAGAAACTATTAGGTAGAATTCCTATTTTCTCATCCCTTTGGAAGATATTAAGATTATGGGCACTTTGTCTTCTTTGAACTTTTAGAGGATTCACTAGTAAATCCATCTGGATTTGGGTTTTTATTCTTGTATATAAACTTTTAATGACTTTTTCAAATTGTTCACTTGAGATTTGGCTATTCAGATTTTCTGTCTCTCCTCAGATTAATTTTGAGAGTTTGAATAATTAAAAATATACATTTGAATTAGGTTCTTCAGCTTGGTAGCTTGGTGGAATAAAATTGTCTATACTAACCTTATTTGATTATATTTCTGAGGTGTCTATTGAAATTTCTAGTCTTTCATCTATAATTCTAGTTATTTTTTAGTATTTCCTTCTTTGTAGTTCTAGGTAAGGGTTTGCAAATCTCATTTGGTCTTTCAAAGAATCATCTCCAGTTTATGTTGACGCATTATATTGCTTTCTTGCTTTATACATTATTGCTTTCCACTCCATTTATTATTATTATTATTATTATTATTATTATTATTATATGTGCTTTTTAATTGCTTTGGGATTTATTTATTTGCTGATTTTTTTCTTGTTGTTTTAGTTGAGAATTATATCACTGTGTTGAACTCGTAGTTTCTAGTTGGTGTGAACTTGATTAGTTATAAACTTTCCCATTACAATTTATTTTATTTTGTGTGTGTGTGTGTGTGTGTGTGTGTGTGTGCCATAGACTCTGATAGTAGTTTCTCATTTCTTTGGATAATTAAAAACTATTATTTGATTTTTGTCTTTGGTCAAATTTTTATTAAGCAGTATGTTATCTTGTTTCTAGGTATTTGGTCTTTTTATTTTAAACATTATATGGTTGATTTGTACTTTTGTGGCTTTATGGTTTGAGAATAAAGTTAATATGATTTTTATTTTTGTGATTTTATGTATAATTGACTTGTATCATAGCTTGTGATTTTTTTCTAGAAATTTGTGCAGTGAAAAGAACCTATATTCAGTTTTGGATGGTGGAAAGTCATGAATGTATCTATTGAATCAAGTTCTTTCAATTCCTTATTTGGAGTTTTTGCTTCATTATTAATGTCTCCTAGTTGAGCTGTCTAGTGATGAGAACAGTTTACAAAGTCTATCACTATTACACATTGATGCATTTCTTCAGATCTCATAGCAGTTGCTTTATAAACATTGTCTATTCATTTGGGGCACAGATGCTTATGGGTAAGGGTAAAGATCTATTGATCCCTTAATCTGCATGTAATGTTCTTGCTTATCTTGTATTATCTTCTTTAGTTTAATGGCATTTTTGAGGGCCACACACATCGCCACTTAGGGGTTACTCCTGGCTCTGTTCTCAGAAATCATTCCTGACTCTGGGGACCATATGGGATGCCAGGGATAGAATCAGCTTCTGTCCTGGGTTAGCTGCATGCAAAGCAAATGTCCTACCTCTATGCTACCACTCTGGCCCAGCTTAATGACATTTTATGAGACCACTATGTTTGTCTACCAATGAGCTGTGCAATTGTCATCAATTTTTGACTATATCCTTGTTTATAATAAAATTTAAGTATGTCTCCTGTAAGGAACTGAGGTTGCTCTGTTCCAAATTACTATTTTCTCTTCACTTTCCTGTATAAAACAATTTAATTTCTAGATATCTAACGCAAAATTGAAATAAATGAGGCATATTGAAATATATTATGGGTCCTAAACTGCATTTAATAAAATATAAAGCTATAAAAATCAATGAAATAAAATGCCCAAAACTTTTGGTAGCTAATGATAGCACTGCTGTGATTTTATTTAAGGACTTTTTCTTTTTGCTATGACTTAAAATGATATAAAAGACAAAATCCCTGCTATTGTTGGAATACAAGAATATAATATGGGAACAGATACGGTCTGACATGTCTTAGAATGGTCTTACTGTCTGTAACACTTTAGATGAGACTGATAAAAATACTCAGATCTTTCTAAAGAGTTGTTAACTTGGATACATAAGGTGCATGTTCCATCAGAACAACTATTTGCCATTTTTACTGGAGAGTAGATATTATGACAATGCACTTTCTGTTCTGCAAACTGCCACTGTCCTCATCAAATAACAACTTCCCTGCTAAGAGACAGCCAGGAGGGGTCAGAGCGGTGGCACAAGTGATAAGGCATCTGCCTTGAGTGCTCTAGCCTTGGACGAACCTCCGTTAGATCCCCCGACGTCCCATATAGTCCCCCAAACCTGGAGTGATTTCTGAGTGCATAGCCAGGAGTAATGCCTGAGTGTCATTGGCTTTGGCCAACCCCTCCCCCAAATAATAACAATAATAATAATAATAATAATAATAATAATAAAAGCCAGGAGTAAACTAGTAATACATAGCAATTTGGTACCAAAACATGACATATAAATTAATACTAATACTGTATTGTTATAGTTACTATTACTATGTTTTTTGACTAAGAAGTAAAATTTATTGTGGTGGTATTGTATACAATGGTAAATACTGGTGTGAGGAGCAGAAACTGGAAGGGGACACACATCTCCTAGATTCTCAGTAGTATCTAACATTTGTCCAGAGGCCCAGTATTAAAAATGTATTGACCTCATGTCACCTGGCATGAATTGAATTTTAGTCACCATGCCTTCAATGCCATCTACATTGAACTTAATTATTCTCTACTTCTAGGAAATGTGTATTTTCTAAATCCAGGGAATTTGAAATTAGTCCAGTGCAGATCTTCAAAGATATGATTCTTGTTCTACAGTTTGGTACAGATTGACATGATGATGTGAATCTAATATTGTAGATTCTCATTAATATTAATTGTATGGTTGTGTCATCTGCCGTTGGTTTTCAACATATTATTTTTCCAAAGTCTTCACCTTTTGGCATATTGCCATTACATGAAATCTAACTGGCTATACAATAGCATAATCACTGATTGATATTTCATGTAACATTGTGAGATGAGAAAAGAAGGGACCTGAAAAATGCTGAATAGTATGGTAGTACAGCACAATGTGGCAAGAGCCTTACACTGTGTACTATGTCTCCAGCTCCAAAGAGTTGTCTTAATGATCATATGATAAAGGGAAATGCTTAGCACTCAATACCTACATGCTTCTATTTCAATTATATATTGACACTCCCTCATCTTTAGTTTCATAAATCTAGTAATAGTATTTCAATTTTTCTTCTCTAGAACATAATGATGATATATCTAACATTATAGCATTGGTTGATATTTATATTTTTTCAGTACTTTTATCCAGGCCTTTATTACTTAACTCAGGCTGAACATTTACCAATATGTGTGTGTTTTCTAAAAAGCCACCGCTTTTCTAAAAAGTCAGTGCCTCTGGTCTGGTATGTGGACAAGTTTTTACATTTCTAACATGATTTTATTCTTTTTTATTATTTTGAAGGGTCCACACAGAATTTTTCAGGGCTTATTTCTGGTTCTGTGCTCAGAGATCTCTACTAGTGGGGATTTGGGGAGTATATGAGGTGCCAAGGATTGGACACAGTTTGACTACATGTAAGGCATTCATTCTACATGCTGCACTATAGCTCTAGCCCCATCCAAGATAATTTTGTCATGAAACTAAGACAATAGACTCTTTGAGAACTTTTGTTTATTAGAAAAACATTGCTGTATTTGTGGAGCTGACCACAGAATGAATAATGTCCAAAGAGAGCATGAATAAATAAATGAATTCACACCAGCGTTGCATGAGTGCCAACTTTCTTGTCTCTGAATAGACACTTGATAAGCCATAACTGTCTTAATTATAAAATATTATAAACTTAGCATATTTCTAATAATTTTACTCTTTTACAATGGCAATCAACACCAAAGAAGAGTATATTCTATTATTCTCTCTAAATCTTAATCTTTTTCAACTTCCCAATTACAATTTTTAGTTTAGTCTTCTATTCATACATGTACCAACATGCTATTAGGTGTATGACCTATACATTTCTTAAAGTATGTCTAAATAGCTAGAGCTGAAGTTAGCTGTTCCCCACAACAAAATCTTTCTGTCAGACTACTACATATATTCCTATTCTTCTTTGTATTTACTGTCTTCACCTTGAAGTACAAATAAAAATTTACACTTAACCGTTTTGTATTATTTGATTGTGTGACAAATTATGCTTAGCTATAAAACTATATAATGATCTTTAAAAAAGAGAAGTAGAGAGGTTAATGGTATTGAAAGCAATAGTTATAGAAATGTATTGAAATTAACTTTCAAAATGGTATTTTATGAGCACTAAATGCAAGTTGAGATTTAATAAAATGCTCTTTTTATATTGTAAATATAATGAGTACCATAACTAATAAGATCAGCTTTTCCCTCTAAATGCAAAATTTTTATAAATTTATTTTCAGTAGGATTTTGTTTCAGCATTCCCACCAGAAACTAAACTGAATGATAGGTAGGGAAAGTAGATCCTAATATTTTCTGATAAAGAGACTCATAGGTTTATTGTCATAGTTCTCACCTAGAGATTGAAATGTTACCACTTTTACCAAAGAAAAGAAAATGCATTTCAATAACTTTATTGAGGAATCTCAGTAGTAGAAATGAACAGGCTAGATATTTTTCTGTTGAAACAAAAATGTTTGATTTTGAGGCTATATTTAATTTCCACAAAATGTTGTTTTATCTTAGGTAATTAGCTCTGATGCTGGGTCGACTGTTTTCTTCTGGATGATAGACACTGGGCAGAAAATCAAACAATTTACTAGTTGCCATGGTAATGCCGAAATCAGCACTATGGCCTTTGATGCAAATGAGACACGGCTTTTGACTGGCAGTACAGATGGGACTGTTAAGGTGAGAATACAGTGATGGTTTTCTTTCCAAATATGATGGAACTATCCTGGGTGACAAGAAACAGCTATATTTGTATTTTTTTCCTTTTTTGCCTTGAAAGAGGAAAGGCAAGACATGAAAAAGAATGAAATAATCCAATCTAACAAAAACAAAGTTGTTTGGAAAATCTCTGTGGAAAAAGAATAGATATTTTTATTTTTCTAAATAAAAACTATAACTTAATTTACTTATAGAACTTAACAATAAAATATATAATCCCATCACAAAATGGGGAGGAGAAATGAACAGACAATTCCTCAAAAGAGAAATACAAACGGTCAAAAGACACATTTAAAAATGCTCCACATCATTAATAATTATGGAGATACAAATCAAAACAAAAATAGGTACCATCTCACACCACAGAGACTGCACACATCAATCCATGCTGGCTGGAATGGGTGGAGAAAGGAACTCTCATTTCAAGATGGGTATGCCATCTTGACTAGCTTTTCTGAAAAACAATAGGGAGACTCCTCAAAAAACTGGAAATTGAGCTTCCATATGACCCAACTATACTATTACTAGGCATATACCCTAGGAACACAAAAAACAATACACAAAGGCCGTTTGCACACATTGGAGTGCTATTTACAAGCCAGTATCTGGAAACAACACAGATTCCTTACAACAGATGAGTGGCTAACAAAATTGTGGTACAGACATACAATGGAATAATATGCGGCCGTCAGAAAAATGAAGTCATGATATTTTCCTATACATGTATGGTCATGGAAAGTATCATGCTGAGTGAAATAAGTCAGAGGGAGTGAGTCTGACACAGAATAGTTTCACTCATTTATGGGCTTTAAGAAAAAAAAAAGACAACTGTAGGGAGTGAAATAGAAAGCCTGTCTTGAATACAGGCAAGAGGTGGGGGAGGAGAGAAATGGTGGGCATTGGTGTTGGGAACATTGCACTGGTGAAGGGGGTTGGTTTTTTTTTAATAACTACAACCCAACTACAAACATATTTGTAATTATAGTACTTAAATAACAATATTTTTTAAAAAAAATCTTGGTTTACTGATGAAAGCCCGTGTCCAGAGTTTGGAATATGAAAACTCTGAAGAGTAATATTAAGGGATAAAAATTTTTATGTGCTTTATCTGATGTCTCTACTTTTCTTTTTTCTATATATAAAATGAAAAATTAGGGTAACTCAGCAAACTTTTAAACACACCATAGATAAGAGCTGCTGAGGAGGCTTTCTGGAACATGCTCTAAACCTGGTTTGGCCATTGGCTCCTCCTGCTACCCCTTCCATAGTATGGCAGACTCTAGTAGTCCCTAAGCATTGCCGGATGCCATTAGTGGTCTGCAGCACTGTGGGGTTATTCATAACACACTTTTAGGCTCCAGTATTGAACTGTACTGCAGAGTGTACTACATACCACAAAAAGTATCCCACTGGCCCTGTGAGGGCCACCTCCACCAAAAAAGGGCATAATCAAAATGGTGTGTATATAAGAAAAATAAATGAAGCATAGTAGGAAGAGCATACATAATTTTATGTATTTTCTATGCTTTAGTAGTACTATTTTATGTTTTCCTTTAGAAAAACAATAGCTATTAGAGGCAAGAGAAGTAATTGAGGGGTTAAGGCACTTGGCTTTTATGCTGGCTGTGATAGTTCATATGAATCCCTAGCACTCTCAGAAGTGATTCCTGGGTAGAACATAGAATAAGCCCTGAGACTAGTCAGGTGTGATCCAAAAACCAAGAAATTATTGTTAGAAATTTCTCCTTTGAGCAAAATCATTTTTCACTTTATAGAGATTATGAGATCTTTCAATGCTAGATATTTGAAATTTTACCAAACAGTGAATTTTTGTTGCTCCTCTCAGCTTATGAATGACAGTATTTGTTTAGAAATGGCTCGTGATGCTTTTAGGCAACAGAAGGCAATTTCTTGAATAGGCTTTGGATGGCAATTAAATTTCTGTCATAATTGAAGATGTTATTAACTCGATGTACTTTCCACGATGGGTGTATGTGATATTTTCCAGAGGACTGCAGGGCAAGAATAAAGAAATTTTCCTGGGCGTGCAGTCGGAACAAACTGAATGTTGTGGTCAAGTACTCAAAAAAATCAACATAAATTCAACTCTCTTGGAAAGCTCAATATAGGGAGATATGAACTGGGACCCTACATTTTAGTAATCTAGTTGATGGATGACCTGGTAAAATGCATGGTATAGAATTAATCCTCAGGTTCTAAAGCCAAAGCACAATAAATCAAAGCAAATGTCAATCTAGAAATAATACACACACACACACACACCCCACAGACACACACACACACACACACACACACACACACACACAGAAACAGATTCAGGAATTCTAACCTGTAAACCTTCAACCCCTAAGAAGGAGCAAGCTTCTTGGAAGTCTGGAAACTCAAGCGAGCATTTTCCTGAAAATCGGAGTATTTATTTTGAAGGAAAAAAAACACATCTGGAAGTGGGACCAGGATGTCCACTAATCACCACTAAACACCATTCACAAAACTTTTGTGTGTACCATTTTACACATTGGTAAAGAAGAAATAAAAATTACATAAGTTAACAGTATGTGCAAACCTCACTATCTTAGTTCAAGTTTATTGCATCTTAAAAGTTTTAGTGAATTTAGAATGAAAATCACAGATTTTAATGGAAATTTTATATTTATCACAAAAGCATGACAGAATTATGAAAATTGGCAACCTCTACAAAGGATGGAAAAATTAAATAGTTGAGCTAGTCTGACCCTATGAGAAAACAAGAATGGATGACAATTTTCTAATCTAATTTATAATTTAAAATTAAAAACCAGTAGGCACATATTAAAATATTTCAAACTACTACCCAATTTATCATGGCTTGAATTATGTTTCTAAATTCATTATTTTTAATAATTCATGCTTACAAGCATAGTATTTGAATTGTAAAATAAGTCTACAGTGAAAATCAAATCTTTCATCCTATTACTAGCTCCTGCCTGTCTAGATTATCAGATCATTTGTTTCTTAGTGACAGTTCATCAGACATGCCATTAAACTATTTCATTTCTGTCTTGGAAATGCATATTAATTCATAAAAGCAATGTTAGACAACTTTTGTACACTTATTAAACTTATAAACACTTTATATTGCCCATGTACATGTTCATGTATCCAGTTATGTCTATATAATTTGTATGTTATTTTTAATTTGCACTTTTTAATTTCAATTTTATTTGTGAATAAACTAAATCCCATGCAAATAAATAGAACACATTTGCTTACTATCTCTAGCTGACATTGCAGGGTCTAAGGTACTAGAAAGAACACATGTAAAATTTGCTACATAATATGCTTCTATATAAGAATATTTAATACTTATAAGATAAATCATAGCTTTTAATATAGTAATCAATTAAATATTAACTTTAATAAAAATATTTCAAAAAATATCTCCCAAATGTGCTCTTACCACCCATTTAAGTGTCTCTGTGTGGTGGTATTTTCAAACAGAAATCTTTAAGTAAAGAGTAAAGTAGAAAGATCAACCCAATTTATCCTTTGTACATTATGTGCTTTATATATATGTCTTTTACTGTCAGTGTTCTAAATTCGAACTCTTTTAAGGTATGTCCATCAGTCCTGGCACTTATTTCACTATTTGAGATAGTGAAGTCGAATTGCTTAGGATTTTTAGTAGAAAATGTAAAACTGAGTCCAGATACACCGGGCGTGGTTAATAAAGCAGATATCTTTCTCCCTCTGACTAAATTTCATTCAACATACTTGTTGTGTCCCCACTTACCATAGTGGCATTAGTGGTTAATAATTATGATGAGCCACAAATGACAAAATAATAATGTCTGAAGAATTTACAAAGGATATTTGAAGTGAATACAAGCTGTTTGAAAAAACGAGATCAATCAATTCTACTCAGCATTGCTATAAGGCATCAATTTTGGGGAAAAATGCAGTATTTGCAAAGTGCAATATTACAAGATATGTATGTATGAGACATTTGTATTTCACACTTAATATATGTTTTAAATATTTAAAATTGTAGATATTAAATATTTAATATTAAACAGTTAAATATTAAATATTTAAATACATATTAAATATTTAAAATATTAAACATTTTGATCTATTATTTCTGTTGTAACATTGGTAAACATAAATGCTTAAACACCTTAGGAGTACAAAATTACCGTAATACACCTACTGCAGTGATAACTTCCCACCATCACAGCTGTACAATAAGCCCATCCTGCAACCTCTCTTTACCTCTTTGTTCATCCTGCATTCAATCTTGTTTCTTTTGGAATTTTCTATTCTCTTAATTTATTCCTTTATAATTTATTCTTTTATATTCTTTATAAATGCTTATAAAATATTTGTTTTTATATTTCTCCTTCTTTCTTATTTCACTTCTCATTCTCCCTCCAGTTCCATCCATGTTATTAAAAAAAAAGGAGAGTTTCATGTTTCTTATTGCTGAGATGTATTCCCTTTTGGTATTTTACATGAAATCAACTTTAATCTCTCACCTGTCTTTGGGAAGTTAGATCATTCCTGACCACAGCTAATGCAAATAGCACTGCAGTATGAACATAGATATAACATGCTGGGGAGACATGATGACCATTGGTTAAATTACTAGCAATGGAATTATTGAATTATTTAGTAGGTCGAGCCAGTTTTCATTAACACCTATAGTGATTGGATTTATTTTTCCTCCATTCTCTCACTAGCACATGTTTCTAGTATTTGAAATAGAGTACTCTCAGTAGTGTAAGGTGATACATGATCATTGCTCAGCTTTGTTGTTATTGTTTTTGTTGTTTTGGGGAGCTCACACTCAGTGGTGCTTAGGGCTCACTCATGCCTCTGTATTCAGAAATCATTCATGGTGGAGTATGGGGAAACATGGAATACTGGATATCAAACCCCACTTGACCACATGCAAGGCAAGCCCCTACACACTATACAATCACTTGAATATTGCAACTTCCCCATTTCTGCAGAACCATTTGTTGAAAAATATTTTTTCTCCATTTAAAATTTTTCATTTTTAAAAATAAATTGTTTGAATGTTTATTTCTGGATTTTCAATTCAATTTACTTGTTATGAATGTCTTTTTTAGTACAACTCAATAATGTTTGGGTTTCTAGATCTTTAAAGTATTAAGTAGAGAAATGCAATATTTCCTATCATTTCCCCTAAATTATTGCTTTGGCTTCTTGGAGACAGAAAGAATTTAGTAATATTTAATTTATTCCATTGAATACTTTCATTGAGATTTTGATAAATTGTACTGAATATATATAGTGCTTTAGATAGTATATTATTTCTTCAATTCTTGTACTTAAAATATATTTACATTTCATTGTGTCTTCTTCCATTTCTTTTTCTTGTAATTTTTATTGTATTTTCAAAAGTTCTATTTATGTCTTTTATCCTCTTTTAAAATGCTGATTCCCTGTTATATTATTCTTTGTGGTTGCAATTACATAATAATTATAACATTATTTTCATGACTTTTTATCCTTTAGTTTGCTAATTGTATATAGAAATAAAAATACTTTATATAAGTATTTATAGCCTATCACCTTACTGTGTTGCTTTATTATTCTAATATATATTTGAATGTGTATTGCCATACCAGTAAAAATAGACATAAATGAGCTTTATTTTTAAAATAGTCCATTTAATTTAAGTTTTTAGCATAATATTGTGGCTAGTACTTCCAATACTATATTAAATCAAAGTTTTGAGAATACTATTCATGTCTTAAAAGTAACATTAAAGAGAAAACTTACAAATTTTTACCACTGAATCTTTTCACTCATGTTATTGTGTGTTTGTTGTTTATGGCCTTTATTATGTTGAGGTTTTTCTTTCTGTTCCCATTTTGTCAACAATTTTGTACAAAATGCATATTGAATTTTCCAAAAGCCTCCTCTGTAACTATTATTGATCATTATGATGTTCATCATGCTGGTGGTATTTCAATTGCTTTGTGTATATTGGCACACACTTGCATCCCTGGACTAAAATTAAATATGTTATGACATACAAAGTCTTGTTATAAATTGTTGAAATAGATTTGCTTATTGAAGATCTTTACCTCTCTATGCTTTTAGACATCATGACTGACTTATAGTTTTCTTTTTCTGTGATATTGTAGGGCTGGAGAGATAGTATTAGAGATAAAACACTTGCTTTGCATATAATCACTCCTGATTAAATCCCCAGTACTTACCTCTGGTTCCCTGAAAAGTGAGAGGTATCATTTCTGAGGACAAAGTTAAGAATAACCCTCAAGTAACTTCAGAAGAGGGAGATACAATGGGAAAAAAAGAAAGCAATGTCTCTAAGGCTGCTCTTGGTATCAGTGTAATAATAAAAAATCTTCCCATTTCATTAAGCTTTGGAAAAGCTTGAGAAATATTGATATTAGGCAATCTTTGAAGTTTTGATAGTACTCTCACTGGTAAAACATCTGAAACTGGGCTTGTTTGGGAGAATATTTTTAATCTCCGAATTATATTTTTAAGCTTTTGAGCACACCTAAGTAGTCAGACTTCAATAAATGAAGCAGCTGAAAAATTAGAGAACCTTTATTTTGACATATTGCAACATATGGTTCTTTATAATTTTATACATCTCTCTTATAAACATTAGTTTATAGCCTTTAAGTAAACTGTTGAGATAGAAATATAGGGTTACAAACAAATCGATAAATAATTCTAACAACCAAATTTAAATAGTGATTTTTAATGTTATATCTGAAGTAAATCAATACTGGTCCAAAATATAAGCATGAAATTAAAAAATAATCATATTAGACTGTACAGGTTTGCTCACTGAAGATAACTTTTCTTTTCTAGTCTAAAAAGTGATTTAAATTTAATTTTTTTTAAAGATATGGGACTTCAACGGATGTTGCCACTACACATTAAATGTTGGGCAAGAGGGAACTGTGGATATTTCACAGATCCTAGTTCTAAAGAAGACAATATTGGTTACAGGTTGGGAAAGGTATGTTTCTTGGAAATAAAAACCATAAAAAGGTAAAAGAATTATATATTTGTATTAAAATATATATAAAAAACAAGCTTAAAGTTAAAGTTAAATTTCTAGTGACCTAGGTAAGTGAAAACTCTAGGTGAAATTGACAAAGTGTTTAATTAACAAAATGTATTTTTTTTTTTTGCAACTTGGTATAACTTAAAAAGTATTATAGCGATTTCTTTTGGTTTGGGGAATCTTTTTACAGACATTTATAGAACATTGTCCTTCTTCTTTTGGGGGGGTGGGTCACACCCGGTGACACTCAGGGGTGACTCCTGGCTATGAGCTCATAAATCGCTCCTGGCTTGGGGGACCATATGAGTTTCAGGGAGATCAAAACACTGTCTGTCATAGGTTAGCGCCACTACTCTGGTCCCGAACATATCTTTCTAATAAGCATATGAAACCACTTTCTTGCCGCTAAAACAAAAAAGTTTAAAATAATCATAAGCAATAACTGTTTAATGATTATCAGCTACATCTGGCAGTGCTTAGAACTTTCTCCAGGGATTTCTCCTGACTGGTTTGGGAAAATCACCTGGGGTGTTGCGGTTCAAACTTGGGTCTACTATCTATCTCTCCAATCCCAATACTCTATCACTTTAAATTTTATTTTAAATTGTAGTAAGAAAGAAAAACAACTCACTGAGTTTTAGTGTTTCTTTTTTATTAGAGAATGATTTTTCATGGCCCACTTACTATTCTTATGAAGAATTGATTCATTTTATTATAAGAAGAATTACTTTTATTTATTTTTCCCCACAGAAACAAGATATCATAGATGGGGAACTTTTATGTGGCATTATGAAAGTACTAGAAAATTGATGTGTGATTATTTTTGAAAGTAATATGTTCATATATTTATCATTCACTAAAATGTGCTCTAACATAATTTCCCAGTTTTTCCACTATAGAATTATGATCTTAAAGGTTTGAAGCTATAACTTAATCATACTTTAAACCTAAAAAATTAGCTAAACATGTGGATATATATGGAGATTTTAACCATTTTTGTGAAGGTGCTTATTTTTTATTTAAAAAATAAAAGAGTAGGGGTTCCTTCCAGTAGTGGTGGAGAGCATTGGCTCTATACCTCTTATAAACTCAGGGGCCAAGTACTGTTGTGAATTGAACTCTGACTTAAAACTATCTCCTCAGTCCCAAAGAATTTTCTTTTAATAAACCGTGAATATATAGACCATAAACCACTTTCATATACAGCTTAGTTTTCATAATTTTACCTAAGGAAAGATAGTTCCGATTGTTCTTTTAATATTATGCTAGCACAATCATTACCACTGCTAGAAGATATAAGCTTCTTAGTATCATTGGGATGTCAATTAATGACTCCAATAGACTATAGCCTAAAGGACTCTTTTATTAGGCTATGACAGTTAATAAATTCAATTCCTTCATATCATTGCTTTTGTTTTTGTAGTTTTTGGGTCACACCCGGCAGTGCTCAGGAGTTACTTCTGTCTCCATGCTCAGAAATTGCTCCTGGCAGGCACGGGGGGACCATATGGGACTATATGGGACGTCAGGATTCGAACCGATGACCTTCTGCGTGAAAGGCAAACGCCTTAACTCCATGCTATCTCTCCGGCCCCCTTTCATATCATTGCATGCTATGCTTATTTTATATAGTGAACCAAATTTAAATTATGAGAATGACCAATATAATAAGTCATTATTAGTCAAAATTTCAAACACATTTTCTCTAAGATTATTTTTAGATAAAATATATTTAGAAATTGGAGTAAAATATACCGCTTTAACCAGAAGCTTATAGATTCATAGATTTTAGAATTATAGAGTTATCTAAAAGTGGTTCATTGGAATAGTTGATGTACTGATTTATATTTGTGCTTGGCCACTTTCTGTGATCTCAGAAAAGAATCTTTGCAGTCAGTAACATGGTGAGAAAAACATGCCATCTTTTACCCTTCTAACTTTTATGCTTTCCACATGTTTGTCAGAAAAATTAAATAAGCAAATTGGAATTGAAAGTTGAGTTAATACATTCTCAATTACATTTTTCACATTTATAAATATGTGGATTTAAGAATTATATTTCTAAAATTAGAAAGAAGTTCCTATATTCAGAAGGGGTTTTCAGGATCTTTGCAGATTTGCTTCTATCAAGAGATAGTTAACAGAAGACAACAGAACCACTATTTGTTCAAAGTTAGCAATAGTTGATCTTTTAAACCAACTTTTTAAACATTAAGTTTTGTCATTAGAGGATAAATAATTGGAAGTTTGACAGCTTATTAAACTTTTATTAAAACCCAGGGAAGGCCACTTATTCTGTAGCTTTAATTTCAGACTCTCCCATTAAAATATTAGACTGATAATTTTACTCAGGAGGGAATAAATATTACATTTTATATTCATATTTAGGAGTCTCATAAAAGGGATCTAACTATGACATATTATTTATTTTGTTTTTGGCATTAGATAATTTACATATATTATTTAATTTAAACTTTAGGTTTGTATGGAAGTTAGGAAATATTTTATAGAAATTTCATATTTATATTTTCAGCTCTTTATATTGCTAAGTTCCCATACTTTTTTTACATCTGGTGGATAATCAATTACCTCAAATTTTATATTCTAAATTAGATTTGTTATTTATTTTCTTCCCCTAGCCTGGTCTTCTTTTGAACACAGATTTATAGTTAATGGTCTGGAAATATGCCCTTTATGTCTTATAAATTTTCTAAGTATTTCCAAATATATTCTCATTACTATTTTAACATACTTTAGAGTATCATTTCTACTAGAAAGAATATCACAGCATTCAAATTTGTTCTTTTCTCTAGTAATGCTTTACTTTTATTCCTTAAATTTATTCTTCACATTTGAGCTATGGTTTTTTTCTACAGTGCCATACAGTTTTTCCTACAATGCCATAGAATCTAATGTATGTCACTTTTCATTCTTTTAAAAAACATATTTTAGAGTTCCTGTAAATGAATCTAAATTTCCTTTAGTTTGAATCTTTTAGTTTCAATTCCACCCATTTTAGTCTATGTTCTGCACTCAAACAGCAATCTGCCGTCAGGATATTTCATGCAATTTACACTTCTTCATGCTGCAATATAATTTCCCCTTTTAAAATGCCTTTAAACATTTTTTCATGTGGTAAAAATTTATTTTTATTTTGAGCCAATTCATATATTTTCAACAAGGCAATTCACTAGATTGAAATATGCCCTCTTAACATCCTTGTTATCTTTATCATTTTGTTTTAATATACAAATATATGCTGAGTGAATGTGTATTATTAAATATATAATGAATACATTCATTTATTTATTTATTTATTTATTTTGTTTGGGGGCCTAACCCGGTAATGCTTAGGGGTTACTCCTGGATTTGTGCTCAAAAATCATTCCTGGTTTGGGGTACTATATGGGACACCAGGGATAGAACCCAGTCTGTTCTGGGTCAGCCGACTGCAAGGCTAACGCCCTACCACTGTACTATTGCTCCAACCCCACCACATTATTTTTTAATTCATTCATTCATTTATTATTTGCTTTTTTTTTACCCCTTCCCCATCTATTATTTGCTTTTTTGGGCCACACCCTGTGACGTTCAGGGATTACTCCTGGCTCTGCACTGAGAAATTGCTCCTGTCTCTGAGGACCATATGGGACACCTGGGATCGAACCAAGGTCAGTCCTGGATTGGCCACGTGCAAGGCAAACTCCCTACCACTGTGCTATCATGTTGGCTCCACCAGCACGTTATTTTTATATTCTCAGTCATCTTTGTTGAATCACTTGATGCTTGTTAGTTGGGGATTTGAAAATCATATTTTACTTATCCATGATGACAACTTCAAAGCATAATGCTGCTGTTGTCCTCCCTCCATCTTTTTTCCCAGCGTGTGTCCTACTTTACCAACTATATTTCTTTTTCCACTTATTTATAAACTACAGATAAGCGAGATCATCCTGTGTTTGTCTTTCTTTTTCTGCCTTATTTTACCCAACTTATCTTCTGGTTCCAATTAAGTTATAACCAATTGCATGATTTCATTGTATTCCGTTGCATAGTAGTCCATAGAACTATAAACCTTTTCTGGAGGAAGTAAATTCTGAACTTAAAATTAAAATTCTGAATTAAAGGGCCCGGGAGATAGCATGGAGGTAAGGCATTTGCCTTTCATGCAAAAAGGTCATCGGTTCGAATCCCGGTGCCCCATATGGACCTCCGTGCCTGCCGGGAGCAATTTCTGAGCATGGAGCCAGGAGCAACCCCTGAGCACTGCCGGGTGTGACCCAAAAACCACAAAAAAAATTCTGAATTAAAAATAAAAACTATAAAAAATAACAGGAAATTGAACTAGAATTCTCTTCTAAAGTCTATGCTCTCTTTCCATGATTCCTATATATATATATATAGTGATTATATCATGAGAGAGAAAAAACATTTTATGGGTTATATCCAGCAGAGCTCAGGAGTTATTTCTGTCTCTGTGCTCAGGAAGCACTTTTGGTGGACTTTGAGAACTTATGGAATAATGCCAAATATTGAACTCAGAACAATCATGTGCAAGGAAAACACCCTATCCACTGTACTATTGCTCAGATTCTACCAATTATATTCTACACAAATATTTCATTGACTAGGTATTACCATGTCAAAAAAGAACATTTTTATTTATTTTGAAGAATCACACAATATTTTTAATCAATATAAAGATATGACAGTTTTGATTTTCTATTATGTTTTACTCTCCTTTCTGCAAATATTTTTGAAATACTTTATGTAGAAAGTGCTGTAATGTTAGAAAGTATGATAGAGTTAGCGTGGAAAGAAAAATTGGATTCTTGTTCTCAGAGGCATCACATTTTAACTGGGACGTTAATGCAGATAATGAAGGTAGGTAATTTGCACTGTGAAATTATCTGAAGTAAAATATCTAAAATTAGATTCTGCATCTTGGTTATAAGAAATATGATACAGAGTTAATATTATGCCAGAAAAGGGTCCAAATTAGGAAAATTCAAAGTTAAATGGCTAGTTTTAATTTTTTCTTTTTGCTTTAATTTTGTACCAGAGAATTAAATATATCAAAATGACTAGAAATAAAACCTGTGTTGGAGGTAATGAAAACAAATATTCATAGTTAGTGTGAACATCTTCTTGCTTAGCCTCTGTAGAAAGTATTTTGGAGGTATTTTTAAAACCATGCAAAACCGTGGGTATTGCAGCACTTACCGCAACAACAAAGTCATGGAAACAGACCATATATGCAACAAAAGAGAAATGAATAAAGAAGGTGGGCACACATGCACCACACACACACACACACACACACACACACACACACACTCATAGACACACACAAACACACGGACACGGACTACTTTTATCACTGAAGAAAAACGTAAAAGCATTCTGTTTTCTACAGAGAAACTGGAGGGCATCATATTTACATTTTACTGTGGAAAGCTGTTGCTTCTACAACTGATTATTTGGTTCATGCAAGTGACCTTTCAGTAGTTCTTTTTGAATTGCTTTGTTTATCGTGAAAGTCACCAGTATTTTTTATTTTTGTCTGAGAACATTTTTATCCCCCCTCCCCCACCTTCTAAATGAGAGGTTTTCTAGGTAGTGGACTCTAGGTTGAAGGCATCTTTCATTCAGTAACCTGGGTATGTCTATCCTCTCTTTTCTTGCTTGGACCATTTCATAAGGGCAATCTGTTGTCACTTTTATGTTCTTTCTTTTACATTAAGGATTTTCTTCTTTATGTCTTAAGAAGTCTGTCTCTGGTTCTTGCCATTTTGATTCCTACATGTCTTAGTATCTGTTTATGTCTATTTTGCTTGTATTATTTTGGCTTCTTTATTTTATTTATTTATTTTGGTTTTTCGGTCACACCCGGCAGCGCTCAGGGGTTACTCCTGGCTCTAAGCTCAGAAATCGCTCCTGGCAGGCTCGGAGGACCATATGGGATGCCAGGATTCGAACCGCTGTTCTTTTGCATGCAAATCAAACGACTTTACCTCCATGCTATCTCTCCGGCCCCTATTTTGACTTCTTTAATATGTGCAGCTGCTTCCTTGCAGAGAGTGGGGGTAGTTCTCTGCCATTTCTCTTCCTCTACTTGTTCTTCTTTACCTTTTACCTTACCTTCTGCTATTCTTATAATTCAATGATTTTTATTCTTGTATTTCCTCATTAAGTAATTTAAATTTTCTTTCATATTTTTGTCTCTTTATTTTTTTTACTTCTTTATCAATGCTTGCTTGTAATTTGTCAAGTTTGTCTATGTGATTCTCCCCTTGAAAGATTATACTATTTTAGCTTGTTAGTGTGTTCTTTCTATTCTATTTATAAGGATTCTCGCTCTCTTTTTATTTTTTGGTTGTTTTTTGTTTTGGGGCCACACCTAGTGATGCTCAGAGGTTACTCCTGACTATGCGCTCAGAAATCGCTCCTGGCTTGGGGACCTTATGGGACTTCGGCGTATCAAACCAGGTCTGTCCTAGGTCAGACACGTGCAAGGCAAAAGCCCTACTGCTGTGTTACAACTCCGGCCCCAAGATTCTCACATTTTCTGAAAAACTAGAATTTATTTTCTATTGATTACTTTATTTCTCTCGCTAGTGCTTCTATAATTTCTGTTGCCAGTGTTGATTTTTGGTCCTCATGAACCAGTCTTCAGGGTTTTTATGGGCTTATAGATTTGTTTGGGTTTCTCTCTCTATCTGTGACTATACTTCTTAGTTTTCCCATTGATTTTTTTGGTGTGTTTTGCGAAGGTTGTTGGTGGAGTTTTAGATTCCCCTCTATCTGCTACATTGTTTCTACCAATTAGCGAATAATAAGTTTTTCCTGTGTGTCATTTTCTTTACCATGAAGAGTTGTTTAAGTATACTGAGAAAATTGTTGAGTACTTACTACATTGAGTTACAGAGTTTTGAAGCAGTATACAGTCTGAGAAATGAGTGCTAAGTTCCACTTACCCACAAAAAGGGAGCAGGAAATATATTTATTTGGAAGTGCTGGCGGTTTGAGGTTTAGAGGTTAGATGAACATCAGGTATGGAAACTTTTTGGGCAGGGGGCTTTGGGACCAGAAATGCAGTTAAAGTGTTTGGGATTCCAAATTGGTGAGCTGAAGTGGTAGTTTTAGCTCCAGGACTGTATCTATATTAATATTTAAATTTTTAAATAATTTATTTACTTAAGCACCATGGTTTCACAGCAGTTTGTTGTTAAGTCACAGAACGTAACCACCTTTCATCAGTGCAAGTTTCCCATCACCAATAACCGCCATTTTCCTCCTCCCCCATCATTTGCCTATAGTTAGGACAAGCATTCTATTTCTCTCTCTCACTGTCATTGTCATGGTAGCTGTCAGTTGTTTCTCTAAATGTGCTCACCACATTTTTATGGTAAGCTTGATATCACTGGATAGTCTTCTGTCTATTTATTGCCTCTGGGTGTCATTATGATAATGCCTTTTATTTTTCTTATATCCACAGATGAGTGAGACCATTTTGTGTTTATCTCTCTACTTGTGATTCATTTCACTAGCATAATAGTCTCCATGTCCATTCATGTTTAGGTAATTTTTATGAATTCATTTTTCCTAAAAGCTGTATAGAATTCATTATGTAGATGTAACAGTTTCTGTAGCCTCTTATCTGTTGCTGAGTGTCTGGTTTGTTTCCAGATTATGCCTCATGTATATACACACAGCAATGAACATAGGAGTGCAGAGGGATTTTTTTGTTTGTTTTTTTTTTGTTTGTTTGTTTTTGGTCCACACCTGATGACATTCAGGAACTACTCCTGGCTATGCGCTCAGAAATCGCTCCTGGCGTGGGCGACCATATAGGATGCCAGGGTATCAAAAAACGGACCCTCCTAGGCTAGCTTGGGCAAGTCAGATGCCTTACTGCTTGTGCCACTGCTCTGGCCCCACAGAGATATTTTTATTGTGTTTTGTGTTCACATGGTATATCCCTAGGAGTGGTATTGCTGATCATATGGAAGCTAAATTTCTAGTCTTTGAGGAATATTCATATTGTGATGGCATTTCCACCAACAGTGAATGAGAGTTCCTTTCTCTTTGCATCCTTGTCAACACTGTCAACACTTGTTTTTCTTGTTCTTTGTGACATATGCCAGACTCTGTAATGTAAAATGCCACCCCATTGTTGTTTTAATATGCATCTCTCTAAGAATTAGTGATATGAAACATTTTTTCATGTGTCTTTTGGCCATCTGTATTTCTAGTTTGAGGAAATGTCTGTTCATTTTTTCTCCTCATTTTTTGATGAGGTTAGATGTTTTTACACGTTAACTCTGTCAGTATTTTTTATTTCTTAGATATTAGCCCCATATGAGATGGGTACTGGGGGAATAGATTTTCCTGTTTTGTGGGTGGGGTTTTGGTATCTTAGCAACCATTTCCATTAAAGTGAGGAATCTTCTTAGCTTAATGTATTTTCATTTGTTCTCTGCTTCTACTTGTTTGGACATTGATGTTTCCTCCTTGAAGTAACCTTTAGTTTCAATATCATAGAGTGTTTGTTTGGCTTACAATTTTTTTCATATAGTTTGAAAAATGATCTCAAGGTCTTCAATTCATTTTGAACTGACCTGTGAACGTAGTGTTAGATAGAAGTCTGAGTTTGCTTTCTTGCATGAGGCTGACCAGTTGTTCCAAGTGGTGAAGAGGGTTTTCTTGCTCCATTTTGCATTTCTTGCCCTCTATCAAAGATTAATTGATCGTATGTCTGTGGTCATTCTCTGAATATTCAAGTGTATTTCTTTGATCTGAGGGTCTGTCTTTATTTCAAAGACACACTGTTATTTTTTATCTTATTTTATTTTTGTTTTGGGCCACACCCAGTGATGCTCAGGGGTTACTTCCGGTTATGTGCTCAGAAATCACTCCTGGCTTGGGGAAACATATGAGATGCTGGGAATTGAATTTCAATAGTGCTTGACTCACTTCTTTGAAAAAATGTCATAGGTATCTTTAGAGAAATTGCATTAGATTTGTATAATACTTAGGTGAGTATTACCATTTTAATGATGTTAACTCTCTAAATCCATGAAAAGCATATGTTTCAATTTCCTTATGTCCACTATTATTTCTTGAAGCACTATTTTGTAGTTTTTGCTATATAAGTTCTCCACTCTTTAGTTAAGTTGAATCTAACTTTCTGAATAGTTGTTTTTTTAATGTCTATTTCTTTTCCAGCATTGATTTTTCCATGTAATTTTGTATCCTACCAACTTTGATATTAAAATTTATCATTTTAGAAGCTTGTTGCTAGAGTCTTTAAGATTTTATTGATATAATATTATTCCATCTGCAATCAGTGAGAACAAATGGTAAACAAAGAATGATGAAAGAAATTGGAGACACAGGTTATCTTAAAAAAAAAAAAACAACAAATACGTTTTAGGAAAAGAAAGGGACCCCAGGAGTTTGGGAGTTAACTGGTAGGGTAAATTAGAGGTCTTTACAATTAAGAAGAGAGATTCAATATTTCAGGAAAGTGAAAAGAAAATAAGGAAAATACATCAATCCTTGTTTTAGAAATGCTCTTTAATATCTTTGACTTTAGAATGAGCACAGGATGGTTTCATAATCATATTTGCAACAGAACTTAAGTCATATTGAAACTGGCTGGCACTATAATTTAAGTACTTTCTGTTTACATTTTATGTTTCTTGCTTCCCCTGAAGCAAAATAAACATTTTATTTAATCCCTGTCTGTCCTCCAATTGGTCAGCAGTTCTCCAAGATATACATATCTTAATTTTTAAAATCTGTCTTCAAAATCTATATTTCATATTCCAGGATTTTTTTAAGTCCCATATATGTAATTGTTCAAGTTGCTGATTGAAAAAGGTATTACCATAAAGTATTAGAACTTCTGTAGGAAGTGTTAGTATCTTAAATGTTGTAAAGAAAGTTTAAAATATAAAAACTATGAGGCTAGAGCAATAATACAGCAGGTAGAGTGATTGCCTAACATATGGCGTACCTGGATTCCATCCTTTGCATCTCATAAGGTCCCCTGAGTAGCACCAAAAATAATTCCTGAGCACAGAGCCAGAAATAACCACTGCTTATTGCTAGATTATCCTTCACTCCTAGAAAAAAGTACCATGTGGGCAAAAGTGATAATAGAGCAGGTAAGGTACTTTCCTTGCTCTTGGCTAACCCAGGTTTGATCCTTGATATCCCTCACATCTGTCCTCTGGCTGACAAAATTCATTCTCGAGTGCAAATCCAGGAATAAGCCATAATTATCACAGTTGTGTCTCCAACAAACAAAAATTTATTTGTTTAAATAAAAAAGGTTCACATATTCACTTTTATTATTGCAAACACGTTGTTAAATTAATTTTTATTTATTTTATAATTCTTTATTATCACTGTGAGATAGTTACAAAATTCTTCATGATTTAGTTTCAGTCATACAATGTGCATCACTCCTTCACCAGTGCATTTCATATCACAATGTCCCTGGTTTTCTTGTAGCCCTCCCCGTCTGCATGCTTTCTTCTTTCTTTTTCTTTCT
>PVKC010010810.1:0-25335 GCA_004027635.1 Crocidura indochinensis
GTGTTGAGTTTTTCTGCATCTCATCTTCCAGTAGTCCGATTCTCTCCTCAGCTGCTCTTACCCTGCTACCGAGGGCATCCACTGAGGTTTTCAGTTGAGCTACTGTGTTTTTCAGACCTGCTATTTCAGTTTGAAGTTTTCTGAGTTCTCTCTTTGTGTTCTGTTCAGATTGATCTATGCTTTCTTGGAGTTTTACAAACATATTCCATATTTCTATTTTAAATTCCTTATCCGAGAGTTTAATTTTTAATTTTTAATGTCGTCTAAGCCATCATCTCCATTCTTGGTGCCTAGTGTTTGCCTACAAGCTTTCCGCATTGTCGCTCTAGTTGTGTGGTTTTTCCTGCATGTTGTGATGGGGTTTATTGGTTAGAAAGAGTGTGCGGCCATGAAGTGAAGCACACTCTTCTGGGGCTCCAAGAAATGAGGACAGACAGAAGCACAGGAAAAGAGTCCCCTCAGTCCTCAGTGTTCTTAGCAGAGCACAGCAGGGTGAAGTCTCCCGCAGAAGTAGCAATCAGCCCTCCAATTGGGAAGCTCTAAGCCAACCAGATCTTACTCATTCATTGATTCGCTGGCAGCTTCAGAATGCAATGGTTTCTCGGTTTGCTTCCCAGGGCTCTGTTCTTAAGGGAGAGCTCCAAGAATTCAGGACAGACAGAAGCAGAATAAGAGTCCCCTCTGTCCTCATTGTTCTTAGCAGAGCGCAGCAGCATATGGCATTTATTGATGGTGTTTATGTTTGCCTTCCACAAGATTAAGAAAGGTCTTTTTATTCCTAGCTTGCCAAGGAATTTTTTTAAACTAAATTCATAAAACACACTTCTATAAAAGGGAAGGAAGCCTTGCTAGGAAATAGTAGGTTACATACAAATAATAAAATGAGAGAAAGGAAACTAATAAATTTGCAGAAGGAAATTTAGACTTTTTTGTTTTATATTTTAAAGTGGAAATAAGTGTTAACTTCAGATGTTTATTCCTTAAACCTATAAACATTAATTCAAGATGACATATTGGACCAACCCTACACAAATGACTGGCAGAAACAGAGCCCCATAGATAATAGCCACCAAGGTCAGTAGCAATCTTAGCCCTAACCCAGTCATACATATAATCACTGACAAAACCTAAATGCTACCCTATCATCTGTCCAACCCACCAGGACCCCCAGGGGAGCAAATTATTTGGCCAGCTCCACAGACTCAGTCTATCTCAAAAGAGATGTAAATCAATCCATGAAAAATTATGGATTATGGGTACACAGGCAGAAAAAAATGGGCAATCTTGAGAGGAGAGACAAAGTCCTACTCTGAAGAAGACAGTCCAGCTATACCCATCATCCAAAATTGCCACTTTGACAAAGGCCCAACTCCACCACTTAACCCACTGATGTTTGTAAAAATGTATAATTGACCAAAACTTCAGGTATAGAAGTATTTGAGCAAACAGCACTAGGACTTTGTCAGAATGAGTGTGGGCACCCTTTCTCTGCTTTCCCATACTTCTGGGATTCCTGGCAGTTGAAATAATGTCCCACATATATAATATCAGCCACAAAGCTTGGACTTAATGGACACCAAGTCTTCAATATTGTGACCCTAGTAGCAACACATAAATTTACATGGCAATATAAAATCAAAGCCACCTAATGTTCAGAAATAAATAACAGAAATATCATCTAGCAAAAAGTAACTTACTAATATTTCTAACTGTGGCTAATGACCTCATTAGAAGATGCAATACTTTTCATAACTTTTCTTTCTGCGGTACTTATTAAAACAATAATTACTTTACTACTTACCTTAAACAAGCAATATAAAATATATTATTTCAGACCTGCCAATGGAGCAGGCTTTGGAATAGGTGTAAATTTGGGGACAACAGCAGATGGAATTTTACATTGTGGGATTAGTGTTAAAACTGGAGTGGCAAAATGTATTATAAGCAACTATGTAAATTATAGTATGTATCACATGTATATCTTTAAATAAAGTAATTCAAAATAAAATAGAAAACATTCAAATATAAGTAAAGGATTAAAAAATTAAAAAATAGAAAACATTCAAGTATAAGTAAAGGATTAAAAACAACAAAACTTTTCAGCATAATGGATAAAACTGAAAATTGAATCAAAGACTTTGAAGATATAGTAGAGTTTAATAAATAGAAGAGGCAATAGAAAAGAGTGAGAAAAATAAAAATAACAAAATATATAATATTGACAATATAGGAGTAATGACCCCAGAATCATAAAATACCTGGAGGAGAGGAAAGAGGAGAGCTGATATGTCTGAATGAAGAAACAATATGTGGGGGCCGGGCGGTGGCGCTGGAGGTAAGGTGCCTGCGCTAACCTAGGACGGACCGCGGTTTGATCCCCCGGTTCCCCATATGGTCCCCTGTGCCTGCCAGGAGCGACTTCTGAGCGAATAGCCAGGAGTAACCCCTGAGCGTAACCAGGTGTGGCCCAAAAACCAAAAAAAAAAAAAAAGAAAAGAAACAATATGTAAAAACTTACACAATCTGAAGAGGGAGATAGAAGTATTGATCTAAGAGATCAAAGAGTCGTTAGTATTTTCTAAATATAATAGGATGTTATCTGCAAAAAGTGAAAACTTGACTTGTTCCTTTCTATCTGAATGTAGTTGATATTTTTTTCTTGCCTAATTACTATGGCAAGTACTTTCAGTACTATGTTGAATAGGAGTGGTGAGGGTGCAGCCTTGTCTTGTACTAGATTTTAAAGAAAGGTTTTTAGTCTATTGCAATTGAGAATAATATTTGCATTGGCTTGTGGTAGATGGCCTTGACTATAAAGTCTCTTCCATTCCCATCTGTGTTGAGAGCTTTTATTATGAATGAGTGCTGGATATTGCTTTCTCTACATCTACTGATATGATCATATTTTTCTATTTTTCTTCTTTTTATATGGTGTATTACTGATTAATTTATAAATGTTAAGCCAATCTTCATTCCTGGAATAAAGCATACTTAGTTATGGTATATGACCTCCTTTTTATATATAAATCTTTAAGCACTATGATTACAAGCATGCTCATAGTTGTGTTTCAGTCATAAACAGAATACCCCCTTCTTCACCAATGCAATATTCCTACCATCAATTTTCCCCCCATCCTCCACTCCTGCCTGTATTTTGTTTTGTTTTGTTTTGGCCACACCCAGTAACACTCAGGGGTTACTCTGGCTATGTGCTCAGTAGTCGCTCCTGGCTTGGGGACCATATGAGACGTCAGGGGATGGAACCGCGGTCCATACTACGCTAGTGCTGGCAGGCAGACACCTTACCTCTAGCACCACCACACCAGCCCCATCCTGCCTGTATTTGAAACAGGCGTTCGACTTTTCTCATTCTTTAACATTGTCATTTTAGTTGTTAATGCAGTTATTTCCCTAACAGTGCTCACCACTCTTTGTGGTGAGCTTCAAATTGTGAGCCAGTCCTCTGGCCTTTCCAGACCTTAACTCTTTTGTCTCTGGGTCTTATTACAATAATTTTTCTTAAAACCCATAGATGAGTGAGACTATTCTGTTGTCTATCTCTGACTTATTTCACTCTGCATAATAGATTCCATGTACAACCATGTATAGAAAAATTTCATGACTTCATCTTTCCTGATGACTGCATAATATTCCATTTGTGTATATGCACCACAGTTTCTTTAACTATTTATCTGTTAAAGGGAATCTTGGTTGTTTCTAGAGTCTGATTATTGTAAATAGCTCTGCAATAATATAGGTGTGAGGAAGGAATTTTTATATTGTATTTTTTGTGTTCCTAAGGTATATCCCTAGGAATGGAATAGCTGGATCAAATGGGAGCTCGATTTCTAGTTTTTTGAGGAATCTCCATATTATTTTCCATAAAGGCTGGACTACATGGCATTCCCACCAGCAGTGAGTAAAGTTAATTTTTCTCCACATCCCCACCAGCACTAATTGTTCTTGGTCTTTGTGATGTGTGCCAGCCTCTGTGGTGTGAGATGGTACCTTGTTGTAATTTTGATTTGCATATCCCTAATGATTAATGATGTGGAGCACTTTTTCATGTGTCTTTTGACCATTGAATTTCTTCTTTGAGAAAATGTCTGTTCATTTCTTCTCCCCATTTTTTGACGGGACTGTATGTTTTTTTTTTATTAAGTTCTGACAGCATCTTGTATGTTTTTGATATTAGTCCCATTCTGATGGGTATTGGGTGAATAGTTTTTCTCATTCTGTGGTTGGCTTTTGTATCTTAGGCACTATTTCCTTTGAGGTGCAAAAGCTTCTCAGCTTAATATAGTCACATCTGTTTATCTCTGTTTCCACTTGTATGGAGAGTATTTATTTTGGTTCAGTTTGTTGACATTTTCTAATTTTATAAGCTATGCCATTATTTTATTCATGTAGACCCCTCCTTTCTTCCAGATATTTGTTTGCAAAGCTATTAATTTTCCTCTCAGTACAGCTTTTGCTGTGTCTCATAAATTCTGATGATTTGCATCTTTATTGTTATTTGTTTCCAAGAATGTTTGATTTCTTCTCTGACCCACTGGTTGTTCAGCATAAGTTGTTTAATTTCCAGGTGTTAAGTTTTCTTTCTGTATTATAGTTCATATCTAATTTCAGTGCCTTGTGATCATCAAAGGTAGTCTGCAAGATTTCTATCCTCTTGTTTATATGGAGATACGTTTTATGAATCAGCTTGTATTCTATCCTGGAGAATGACCCATATGCATTGGAGAAGAATGTATATTCAGGTTTCTGGGGGTGGAGTGTTCTCTCAATATATACTAACTCTCATTTCTTTTTCAGAGCTAGTAAATTTTTATTGGGATTCAGTCTGGTTGTCCTATCAAGGGGTGAAAGGGCAGTGTTGAAGTCTCCCACAATAATTATGTTGTTATTGATGACTTTTTCAGATTTGTCAATGATTGTATTACTTTGTGTGTCCCTCATTGGATGCTTATATGTTTAGGAGTGTGATTTCTTCCTGTTGTACATAACCCTTTTGATTAGTACAAAATGTCCATCTTTGTCCCTTACAACGTTTTTGAGGGTAAAGTTTGTGTCATTTGATATTAGCATGGCCACTCCAGCTTTTATAAGGGTGTTGTTTGCTTGGATGATTTTCCTCCAGCCATTGATTTTGAGTCTATATTTGTTCTGACTATTCATGTATGTTTCTTGTAGGCAGTAGAAGGTTGTATTCAATTTTCTGATTCATTTAGCCACTCTGTGTCTCTTAACTGGTGCATTTAGTTCATTGACATTGAGAGAGATAACCGTCATGGTATTTAGTGCCATCTTTATGTAGAAGTTTGCTCTGTTTGTTGGTCGGTCTTGTCTTAAAGTAGACCTTTCAGTTGTTTTTAAGGTTGGTTTTGAGTATGTAAAGTTTCTGAGCCATTGTTTATATGTGAAGCTATGTAACTTCAAATCTGAAAGTGAGTCTTGCTGGGTGCTTTATTTTAAGCATTTTTATTGAGTTTTGTCACTATGTCCCACCACTGCCTTTTGGCGTTGAGTGTTTCTTATGATAGGTCTGCTATAAATCTTAAAGATGCTCCCTTGAATGCAATTTCCCTTTTTGATCTTGCTGCGTTTAACATTCTGTTTCTGTCTGTTGGATTCATCATTGTGTCTAGGATGTGTCTTGGGGTGCTTTTCCTCATGTCTCTTTTAGCTGGTACTCTTTGGGCATGCAGGATTTGGTCACATGTATTTTTTTAAATCTGGTAGTTTCTCTGTAATTATATCCTTGACTGTTGATTCTTCCTCGAGATTTTCTTCCTGGGTCTCTGGGACTCCAATGATTCTTTAGGAATTTCTATTGATTGTATCAAAGACTTCTATTTTCATTGGTTCACATTCTTTAGTAATTTCTCCATTGTCTGATTGTTTCCTTTAAGGATTCCCTCCTCCCCCTCCATCTCTTCTGTTGTATGGAACTGTTATAAATCTCATCTTCTGGTCACTGATTCTATCCTCAGCTCCTGTTGGAGAGGATTTCCGTTGAGGTTTTCAATTTGTCTACTGAGTTTTGAAGACCTGTTTTTTCAGTTTGGAATTTTTAATTTCTATCTTCATATCTTTCTTGATTCTTCTGAAAGACCAGATCTTTCTATCTTCATATCCTCTTGATTCTTATTAGTGTTCTGTTCAACTTGATCTATGCTGTCTTTGAGTTCTTTGAACATCTTCCATATTCCTTTTTAAACTTCATTCCTAGAGACTAATTAGGTGGTTGGCCATTTTAAGGTCATCAGATTTCCCGTCTTCATTCTCTATACCTGGTGTTGTCCTGCGTTGTTTCCCCATTGTCACACTTGTGTTGTGGGTTTTTCTACACGTTGTGGTGGAATTCATCAGCTATATGATATGTGTGGCTGTGAAGTGTGTGTGATGTGTGTGGCTCTACTCTTTGTGGCAGGACTGCTCACCTCCAAAGAAGACAAGTCCTCAGGGAAGAATGCCACACAGGATCAAGTCCCAGGATGAAGCAAGCAGAAAAAAGTTCAAAGATGTCTGAAGTGCTTCAGAGACACAGCAGAAGTCAGCATGTGGTGGGTGGGATGATTCACCTTCGAAGAAGACGTGCCTTCATGGAAGAATGCTGCACAGGATCAAGTCCCAGGTCAAAGCAAGCAAAGAAAAGTCCAAATATATCTGCTGTGGCTTCAGAGACACAAGAGAAGAAAGCTAGCTTCACCCTTTGTGGGGTGGGATGACTCACTTCCGAAGAAGGCAAGACCTCAGGGAAGAATGCCACACAGGATCAAGTCCCAGGCCAAAGCAAGCAGAGAAAAGTCCAAGGATGTTTTCCATGCTTCAGAGACAGAGCATAAATTAGTACATGACTTTCTTGATGTGGCCTTGGATCCTATTTGCCAAAATTTTGTTAAGAATATTTGCATTTTTGTTCATCGGGGATATTGGTCTGTAGTTTTCTTTTATAGTAGCATCTCTGTCTGGTTTTTGTGTTAGGGTGATGGTAGCTTCAATAGAACTATTTGGGAGTGTTTCTGTTTCTTCGATTTCCTGAAAAAGCCTGAAAAGTGTTGGTAGTAATTACACTTGAAAAGACTTTAAAGAATTTGTTAATGAATTCCCCTGGGCCTGGAATTTTATTTTATTTGGTTTTGGGGTCACACCCAGCAGCGCTCAGGAGTTACTTCTGTGTCCATGCTCAGAAGTAGCTTCTGGCAGGCTCAGGGGACCATATGGTATGACAGGATTCGAACCAATGACCTTCTACATGAAAGGCAAATGCCTTACCTCCATGCTATCTCTCCAGCCCTGGAATTTTGTTTTTTGAAAGACTTTTGATTACCATTTGAATTTCCTCAATAGTGATTTAGATATGCTAGATACTCCTGAGTCAACCATAGAAGATTATAAGAGTACAAGAATTTATTCATTTCTTCCATGTTTTGTTCTTATGTTTTTGGCATAATATTTCTCAAAGTAGTCTCTGATTACCCTTTTAATCTCTGTAGTATCTGTAGTGATTCCCATTTTTATTTCTAAACCAATTTATTAAGTTTCTCTCTCTCCTTCCTTTGTGAGTTTTACTAGTGGTTTATCAATATTGCTTTTATTTTTCAAAGAACTAACTTTTTCTTTTGTTGATTTTTCATAATTTTTTGGATTTCCACTTTATTCATTTCTACTCTATGCTCATATAAAATATTAAAAATAAGGAACCAAAGAGAAACAAACAAATAAATCAAATAGAACATTTCCACAGCATGTGATTAAAACTGAAAAAATAAAATAGAAAAAGACTCATTAAAGTAACAAGAAAGAAGTAAAAATGCATTATGTGAAAAACAAAGATTCATAATAGATATCTCTAATGGAACTCTTTATGTAAGAAGTAGTGGCAAGACATACAACGTATTGAATGTAAAAAACCTCTGACCAAGTATCCTCTACAAATAAAAGATATAAATCACAGTTGAAAAGGGGTAAAAGTGTTTTAAACAAACAAAAGCTGAGAATATTTGTAGTATTTGAACCTTCTATAATAGTGTTCTAGACAGTCTCATAAAAAGTAAAGGTCATGGTCTAGGAGGATGTTACAGAGAAAAGTGTTAGCTTTTTAAAGTGATCCACCAAAGTTTAATATCTGATTCTAAATATGATCCACATAGACCATGAAGTAGAAGGACAATTACAGAGTACCACAAGGTGTGGCCTGTAAAGCAAACAAAAATCAAACATGTAATTAATCAAATTTTGTATATTCACAAAGGCAAAAAAATTTTCTTCAGATCAGCTATTTCTCTAAACAGAAATAAACTTACAGAGTTTATCAACAAGAAGCAATAAACGTACAGAGTAGTTGGATGGGTTAGGAGACAAAAATCAACCTTCATTTAATTAGAAAAGACATATTTGAACTCTCACAATAAACACAAAAAGTGAATGGGAAGACAATACAATAAAAACAAATGGTATACTAAACACAAAAGTAAACAGGCATAGCTTGTATCACATCAAATCATCTGAAAGCAAGAAAAAAACAAGAGTAAGGTATAAATATTAAATAATGTGTAAAGTATCAATAGAGGGATATTTGGGACATTGGTGGTGGGAATGTTGCACTGGTGATGGCGGGGTGTCCTCTTATATGACTGAAACCTAACCACAATCATATTTGTAACCAAGGTATTTAAATAAAAAAAAACATTATTTAAAAAAAGAAATAACTAAATTCATGGAAAAATAAAAGTGAAAACCAAATGAAATTATATCTATGGTGAAGGGAGAAAATTTTACAGGAGGCACACAAAAATATAAAAATCTTAATATCTACAATCAATTTTACATCATTCTGCTTGCAAATGAATATGAAATAGATAAATTCTTAGAATCATATCACTTTGTAAATTTGAATTAGAGGGAAGTCAAAAATCTGAACTGGGCAATTATAGTAAAGGAGTTGAAATAGTAACAATTAAAAAAAAATTCTCAAGAATAAAATTCAATGTCCATGTTGAATTACTAGTGAGTTTAACCAAATAATCAAGTCTATAATAAAGGTTTTCAAAAATTAAAAAGCATAAATACTTCTAAATATTATCTTTGATGATATATTACTTAAATACATAAAACAAAAGAGGAGGTGAGCAGAGACCTAATGTGGAAGAGGCGATACCAGAATACATTAAACTGAGAAGAAATGATGGCTAATTGGAGAACCTATTTATCCAATGGCCATTCAATAAAAGGTTACCAAGGTAGACAAGGAAGTGGTAGAAATTGGCAAGTAAAAAATCATCTAGCGTCTAGTCCAACCTCTATGGAAAGCAATATGGAGATTCCTCCAAAATCTGGAAATTGAGCTCCCATTCGACCCAGCTATTCCACTCTTGGGGATATACCCTAAGAACACAAGAGTACAATACAAAAACCCCTTCCTCACACCTATATTTATTGCAGCACTATTCACAACAGCCAGGCTCTGGAAACAACCAAGATGCCCTTCAACAGATGAATGGCTAAAGAAACTGTAGTACATATACACAATGGAATATTATGCAGCTGTCAGGAGAGATGAAGTCATGACATTTTCATATACATGGATGTACGTGGAATCTACCATGCTGAGTGAAATAAGTCAGAGGGAGAGAGAGAGAGAGACGTAGAATTGTCTCATCTATGGGTTCTGAGAAAAATGAAAGTCACTTTTGCACCAATCCTCAGAGATAATGGGAGGAGGGCTGGAACTTCCAGCTCACTTCATGAAGCTCACCACAATGAGTGGTGAGTGCAGTTATAGAAATAACTACACAGAGAACTATCCTAATCATATTCATGAATGAGGGAACTGGAAAGCCTGTATGGAGTACAGGTGGGGGTGGGTTGGGAGGGAGGAAGATTTGGGACATTGGTGGTGGGAAAGTTGCACTGTTGAAGGGGGTGTTAAAAAAAAGTTAAAAAAAAAACCCAAAATCAAAAAAGAAAAGAAAAAATAAGGCCTCCCAATTCTTACCACAGGCTGTGTTCTTTACACTGACTGTATAGAAAGAGGAGTTACAGTAAATGCACCCCATATACACCTCAACCCAGACCCTTGCCTGGTATGTATTGTGAATTTGGGGACAAAAAAATCATCTAACTCCACAAAGATGAGGATAAAAAATGAACAGACATTTTCTTGAAGATAAAATACAAATGGCTCAAAGGCACAAGAATAAAAGTTTCACATCACTAATAATCAGGGAGATGCAAATAAAACATCTTATCATCTTATGCCACAGAAACTGACACACATCACAAGGAACAAGAACAACCACTGCTGGCAGAGATTCAAAGAGAAAGGAACTCTTATTCAGTACTGGTGGGAATGCAGACTGATCCTGCCATTTTATAAAACAATATATGTATATATTCCTCAAAAAATTAGCTCCCATATGATCTAACAATACTAGGAAATGTATCTTAAACCAGTGAGGATGGCACATATAAAACTTTAGGAACAAAACAATCCGTGTTGGCAGGGATGTGGTAAATAAAAGGGGGGGGACTCTTCCACTGCTTATTAGAATGATGCCTGGTCCAGCCCCTATGCCTCTATGGAAAACAGTCTTAAGTATTTCAAAAACTCAAAATTGAGCTTCCATATGACCCAGACATCCCTCCTTTGGGTATCTACCCACAGGACAGAACAATATTCATCCAAAAGGATATTTGCACACCGCTATTCATAGCAGCACTCTGTACAATAGCTAAGACTTGGAATCAACCTAGATGCCCAACAACAGATTAGTGAATGAGAGTATCATGAAGATGTGGTACATGTATATAGTGGAATACTTCATAGCTGTAAGGAATTATTCAATTGCAGCAAAATGGATGAAACTGGAAGATTTTAGTTAAATATGTAAGTCAGAAGAAGAAGGATACAGAATGATATCACATATATGGTGGTAATTAGAATAACCGCATGAAAAAAATGTAATTGACTAACAGGGAGATTTAGAGAAGATAAAAGGAGAATGCTTCTGGGACCACCACCACCACCAACAACAACAATAACAAAAAACTCTAGCCTTGGTTTTGGTCTACTATCAGTTCAACAAACAAGATCTCCAATTCCAGAGTTCTGACTGAGACAGCCGCAACTGAACGGATCTTCCAGAAACATAATGAAAGACTCTATCCCAGGCTCCATCCTAGGAGCATCATGACCAAGACCAACAACTACAGAAGATGGATTAAAACAACAGTGAAGAAACAGAACTGCTTGAATCACAAAGAAAGACTTCATCATAAACTCTATTCCTTGAGCTGTACAGACACCAGTATCTCTAGATCCTGAGGTCTGGTTTTACCATCCATGATGAAGCAGAAGTCTTCTATACACCACAAAAGCACTGAGGGGAGAGTAAATGATCATGTAAGGAGTCTATAGTTAATCCCATGACAGTATACTTCAAGGGTGGAGAAATCCTGTATCTCCTAGGCCAAGGGAATTCCCTCTATAATGTCCCCAATAGTTACTGTGCCTATGCAGGGGGAGAAAAAAAGCACAGAACAATCCTTTTATCCACTTACATATTTAATTATTGATTGATTTTTCTTTTGACTTCTTTATTTTGGTGTAGATATTGAAGTTGGTGTCTCCAATTTTATTTTATTTTATTTTCTCTTTCTGTTTCTTTTTGCACTCCAGCATGGTTTGATTTCAGGATTGAGACTATTGTGTGATTCTTGTCTTTATTGCTGCAGTGCTGACTGGATATTTTATTGGATATTTCTTTCTGTATTGTTGCTATGTTTCAATTACCTTCTTCTGTCCTCTCTCAAACTGAGGTTGAAAGCCTCTAGAAGGACTCTGTCCATTTTCATTTTCAGCTTATTTGTTTTTTTACCCCATTCTATTGCTTTTCTTTCCTTCAAACAAAACCACATAACTCGAACTATCTAGCTCTGCCTCTCAAATAGAGGGGTAAACAAGGGAGGGTACCAGGACCAAACAGATATATGATCACTAGTAGTAAGTTAGACGCAGAGGGGACCACTTACTCTAGCAGCCCGGGAGGTGATGGTGGGAGATATGGGTTGCAGGAAGGGAATGGAGGTGAAGGAAGGACAAATTTGGTGATGGGAATTCCCCTGATTCAATGTCAATATGTACCTAAAATGCTACTGTGAAAGATATGTAAGCCAATATGGACAAAATAAAAATAAAAAAAGAAGATGCTTATAGAACTCAAAGAAAAACTAAAACAATGTGCCACAAGTAAGAATCAAGAGAATCTGAATTATAAATAAGAAAATTTCAAACTGAAAATAATGGCTGAAACTTGGTAGGCAAAATGAAAGCCTCACTGAAAAGCCTATCCAACAGAATAATAGTGGCTGAAGACAGAATCAGTAAACTGGAAGATAACATGCATAACAACTCCATTAAAACAAAACAGGTTGGAAAAGAGCCTCAAATGAAACAGACAATGGGAAAAGTCCTCAAAGAATATGAAAAGAAGAAAATAGAAGTCTGTAATAAAATCAACAGAAACAAAAAGAATCATTGGAGTCCCAGAGACACAGGAAGAAAAACCCCATGAAGTATCAATAATCAAGGAAATCTTTGCAGAGCTAATGAGTGCATGCAATCAAATCCAACATGCCTAAAAATACCAGGCAAAATAAGAGCCAAAGAAAAGCACCCCCAAGCACATCCTAGTCACAATGATGAATCCCACAGACAGTGATGGAACACTGAAAGAAGAAATTAGATTCAAAGAAGCATCCCAAATATTTACCACAGATTTTTCACAAGAAACTCTCAAGGAAATGGTGGGATATAGTGACAAAACTCAAAAAAATGAATGCTTTGCCAAGATTACTTCATACAGTCGGACTTACATTTAGGTTTTAAGGAAAAATACATAATTTACGGATAAACAACAGGTCAAAAACTTTACAAATGCAAAATCTGCCTTAAAAGATGAACTGAAAGGTCTACTTTAAAATTAGAAAGACCAAAACACACAAAACTCCTACTAAAAGTTGACACTAATTCCTATGACAACTATCTTTCTCAACATCAGTAGATTAAATGCACCAGTTCAGAGACAGTGACAAAATGAATCAAATATCTGAATCCAATGTTTGGCTGCCTACCAAAAAACCATATGCATAGTCAGAACAAACATAGACTTGAAGTCAAAAGTTGGAGGATAAAAGGCCAGAATGCCCATACTAATTTCAGGTGACACAACATTAGACGTAAAATAAAGTTATAAGGGACAGAGATGGACATTACATAACAAATAAGGGATATGTAAAATAGAAAGCAATCACCCTCCTAAACATATATGCACCCAATGAGGGATCAGCAAAATATTTAAAACAACAGCTGACCAACTTGAAGGATATGAATAACAACAACAAAAATAATAGTGAAAGTTGGATCAATAGCACAGCTGTAGGGTGTGCATGCCTTGCATGCATCCAACCATGGACAGACCCCAGTTTGATTATGAGCATCCCATATGGTCCCCTGAGCCTTCAAAGAATGATTTCTGAGCACAGAGCCAGGAGTAACCCCTGAGCACTGCCGAGTGTGGTCCAAAAACAGTAACAAAATACTGGGAGACTTCAACACTGCTTTGTCATCGCTCAATAGGTAAGCAAGGCTGAATCCTAATAACATACAAGCCCTGAAAGGAGAAGTGGATGAAATTGTTTTAGTATATTTATGTAGGACTCTCCATCTCCCCTCAAAACTGGTTATACATTCTTCTCCAATGCACATGAGTCTTTCTTCAAGACAGAGCACATACTACCTATGTAACATACCAACATAAAATAGAGAGGATAAAAATGATACATACTACCTTCTCAAATCATTATGCACTGAAATTAAAAGTGAATAACAGGTAGACACAGAGGAACATTTTAAAACCTGGAAATTAAACAGCTTACTCACTACTGAACAATAGAGATAAAATTAGAGTAAATCAAAACATTCCTGGAAACAAACAAAAACAAAACCACAAATTATCAGAATCTGTATAAGAGGAGAATTTATAGCATTTCTAGTTTTGTCAGGAGTTTAGCCTTCATATATTTTAATTAGTCTTAGTGTTGGAGTGAAGATGGTGAGGCCTTTCTGGACTCAACCCGGCTCCCACAGCCCCTATGACTTGGCCAGTCTGAAGGTAGCAAGGTGAAGATGAAGAGATTCACAAAGCAGTCAGATGAAGTTCTAGGAGTCAACCAGCTTTATTTCACAGTCCCTACCTCTATGCATACCTCCTCACCTGGTCTCCATACTAAGCCTTTTCCTAGCAGCTACTTCTCTACTCCTACTGGGCTCTATCATCCTCTATCTCCCTTTCAGCTGCTTTTTACCAGGCTTCCTAACTGGCTTTCAGGCTGACCAACTCCCTCTGGTGATGTTCCTGCTGTTACTTCTTTGATGAGACTGAATTGCTGATGCTGAATCTGATGCGATATCTCTGATGATGGCTCTCCTTCGCTTCTTTCTCTAACTCTCCTTTTTATCCCCTCTCTCTCCCCACTGCAAACTCCTCTACCCGCCCATTCCAGGTGTGGGCAGTTCTGGTCATTCAGGTGGGATAGATGAGTTGGGAGAGGGGATACCCACAAGGAGGAAAGAAGGGACCGCTTAAATAATTGGAACGCTATCAACAAAATGAACCAAAAATAAGATTGTTATAATCCTATAACTGAGAGAAATAATTCAGCTGAGAGAAGAAATCTATGAATGTGAAATCCAAAAGATCAATGAAAACAAGAATTAGTTCTTTGAAAAAGTAAACAAATTTGAATAAACACTACCGTAACTCGCACAGAAGAGAGAGAAACTAAATCAACTAAATTAGAAATGAAAGGGGGGGGGGAATTACTACAGATACTACAGAAATTCAGAGGGTAATCAGAGATTACTTTGAGAAATTCTATGCCACAATACATGAGAACCTGGAAGAAATGGATAAATTATTTTACTTTTATAAACTTCCAAGACTGAACCACGATGATCTAGCATATTTCAACAGACCCATCACTTTGAGGAAATTTAAATGATAATCGAAAGTTTTCCCAATCCAAGAGGGTCCTCTGTCTATACTTTTCAGGCTTTTTTTTTTGGAAATTGAAGAAACAGAAAAACTCCCAAATAGTTATTTTCATATTTTAAATAATATCTTTATTTAAGCACCATGATTGCAAATATGCATGTAGTTGGGTTACAGTTATAAAAAAAAAACAAATGGAAATACATCAAACTAGAAACTTCTGCACTTTAAAGGGAACAGTGCCTATGATAAAAAGGTCGCCTATGGAATGAGAGAAACTATTAGCCCAATACTCATCAAAGAAGGGGCTAATATCTGAGATATACAAGGTACTGACAGAACTTTACACTGAAAACCGAGTAATTCATCAAATTTTCTTAAACATAGATGAAATGGAGACTATTATGTTGAGTGAAATAAGCCAGAAGGAGAGAGATAAACAAAGAATAGTCTCACTCCTCTGTGGTATTTAAGAAAAATAAGACAGTATAGTAAAGGACCAGAGCATTGGTGCAAGCAGTTGTGTGTTTGCCTTACATGCATTAACCTAGGACAGACCGCAGTGTCTCATATTGTTCCCCAAGTCAGGAGCAATTTCTGAGTGCATAGCCAGGACTAACTCCTGAGCATCACCAGGTGTGGCCAAAAAAAAAAAAAAAAGACAGTATAGTAATAATACCAAGAGACATTAGAGATGAGGGCCATAAGGACCAGCCCGTGATATGAAGCTTACCACAATGAGTGATATGTGCAGTTGTAGAAATAACTATACTAGCAACTATCACAACAGTGATACAGACAGAAATACAATACCTGTCTCGAATATAGGCAGGGGATGTAAGAGGAGAGTAATGGGGGACATTGGTGGCAGGAAATTTGAACTGGTGAAGGAGGGGTGCATTTTTGAACTGAAACCCAATTACAAATATGTTTGTAATGATGATACTTAAGTAAAAAATTAAAAATAAAAATTAATTGATTTTTAATATATAGAAGCTAAGAACACCAATTCTAACAAAGTATTTTGGATTGAATCCTCAATATATTGCTAACTGGAATTAGCAATGTCACTTTTTAGGATTATTATAAATTTTAAAAGAGTTGTTTATATAGCTTTAAAATGTATAATGTGGCAATATGTAAATCTTATATGTATAGCAAGAGATCACCATTAAATAATTGATTTAGATCTTTATTCAATAAATAAAAATTTTTGTTCCAGATAATATGCATTACAGAATCAAAAGAATATAGTATTAAAAACATTTAGATTTCTGTTAACTAAAAGCAATTAGTTGGACCTAATGAGAGAAACATTTTAAGTCATGTATTCCTTTAATTTTAGTCCATTTAGTACTTTAATATTTAACAATTAAATGATTTATTCACTTATTTCAGTCATATTTAATGTGATATACTTTTTATTCAATGTTGCATCAACATGCTATAATCTTTTTGTTGTTGTTGATTTTGTTTTTTTGGGCCACACCTGGTGAGTCTCAGGGGTTACTCCTGGCTTTGAGCTCATAAATTGTTCCTGGCTCAGGAGACCATGTTGGATGCTGCGGATGGAACCAAGGTCTGCCCTGGGTCGGCCACATGCAAGGCAAATGTCCTACTGCTGTGCTATCACTCTGACCCAACATCCTTGAAATCTTAATAACCAGTTTTCAAAACTGAATGTAACTTCTAGCTTCCCTGGAATATATTGAATTAGTGCTTTTCATATAGCAAGTAAAAATAGACATAGGAAAGGTGAGTGAAACTTCAGTTCTTGTATTCACCTGTGTAGATTTCAGTTTTGGATTTTGGAAATTATAGGCTTAGTGTTAAATATTTCAGGCCACTGACTACAATGAAAAGTAATTAAAGTGTCTATCACAACAGGTGCTGTATGGGGAGAAATGCTGCCTTTTATCACAAGGTTGCGGGTGCATGTTGCTAACTGCTCATCATTTTCTCCTTTATTATTTACCAAATACCCTGGGGAGGTTGGTGTATTGCCTGCATTTATAATATATAATGAAATCACATTAAATATATATCTGATTGCTCTTACACGAAGTGAAGAAAGTTTATGCTAACTTTAAGCCTATTTATGTTTGTGAGCTAGACTAGAAGGCTGGTGAAATTCATTTCCACTGTGACTACTTTGTGTTGTATCTTATTTTCAACTGACCCTTAATCTAAGCATCTAGAGACTCACCTATAAAACAAAAGGAAGCAGGCTATTTTTATAGCATAATTTTTGTTTTTTTGTTTTTTTGTTTTTTGTTTTTTTTTTTTTGGTTTTTGGGTCACACCCGGCAGTGCTCAGGGGTTACTCCTGGCTCCATGCTCAGAAATCGCTCCTGGCAGGCACGGGGGACCATATGGGGCACCGGGATTCGAACCGATGACCTTTTGCATGAAAGGCAAATGCCTTACCTCCATGCTATCTCCCGGGCCCCTTTATAGCATAATTTTAACTATAGAGTGGTGCTGAGTGAAATGAGTGAGAAAGAGAAAGACTGGATAATTTTACTCATATATGTATATATATATATATTACATAAAGCAACAAAACAAGAAATGCAGCAGTGTCCAATATACAACACTTCATTTCTGCTACAGAACTGAAGTTATTGAATGAGGTGGAGAAAAGCAAAAGAGGGCTTTTATGGACATCATTGGAAGGATATAGTGGCTATAGGAAAGCAACATTGTTATATATGTTATCTAATATTTACATTTATGTGGAATAATCAAAAACTTTCCTGTTGTTTTAGCTTTTCAAAGCCCAATGATACTTATTTTAAATATATTTCCTTGTATAATCTTCACAGTATTTCTGTAATCTGGTATTAAACTGTTAATTTTATGCTCAAGGAATTCTACTAATCTCTTTAATACACAACACATTAACTTATGGAAGATGTAGGCAGAAAAATGACCAGCAACAGAGACACTGCTTCTGTGCTCTTACCATAATCACATTTGTTACCGCACAGTATGTACCATATGCTACATGTTACATAGTTATCATAATTAAGCTTTTCTTTTTCTGTAATTATTACCCAGAAGCATTTTTTCCTTATTATTTTAGATTATATTAGCTTAATTCTCTCTTTTTATGCTTCATTAGACGCAGTTTATTTTTTAGACTCAGTTCACAATTACTATTTGATGCACATGAGCACTGTAATATTAACTTTCTTTTAGGTTGGACAAATTGAGGTAAGAATGTTAAAGAAATACATACATTGTTACCTAAGTAGTAATGAGGAATTGGTCACAAAATTAGGTCTGTTTAAACCCAAAGGCCTCAATCTGAGCCCAAAATGCTTTCTTTTATAAATTCATTGGTTATTTTTAAAATAATAAATTCTATAATTAAATTATCATGACATTTTGTTACAAAGTTGTTCATGATTTTTCCGTCATACATTTTAAAACACACATCACCAGTAAACTTTTCCTATCACCAATGACCCCAGTTGACTGCCCCCTTCTCCTTCTTGCCCTCTCCACCTGACTGTCTTTATGGTAGTTGGTATTCTCTCTCTCTCTCTCTCTCTCTCTCTCTCTCTCTCTCTCTCTCTCTCTCTCTCTCTCTCATTTTCTTCCTTTTTTCCTGTTAGACACCGTGGTTAACAATATTTTTACTGAAGGGGTATTATGAATATAAATCCATCTCCTTTCTACACCCAGTTCATCACTCAGCGTGACCATTTTCAGTTATTCTTGTCATAGTGGTCCCTTTTCTGCCTTAACTGCACTCTCTTACTACCCTAATATAGGTAGCAAGTTTTAAATCATCCTTCTGACCCTTGTCTGTGTTGTTTCTTGATATTGACATAATGATATCATTATTATTTCATACCAATAAGAGGTCATTCTATGTCAATCCTCTGACTCCTTTCACTCATTTCACTCTCTATATCCAGACATGTATAAGTAAATTTCATGACTTCATGTTTTTCTAACAGCTGCATAGTATTCCATTGTGTAGAATTACTACAATGTCTTTAGCTGCTCATCTGTTGTTCTCCAATAAATGTATTGTCTCCAGATTCTGACCATTGTAGCTAGTGTTGCAATGAATACAGGGCTGTAGAGGGCTGTGTCTTGTGTCCCCTGAGTATTTATAGGAGTGGTATTGGTGGCACAAATGAAAATTCAATTTCTATGTTTTAGAGAAATATTATCTTTGTTTTCCAAAAAAGCTGGACCAGTCGACATTTCCGAGAGCAGGAATTCATAGTCATATTCTTCAAGCATCTCCACAAGCACTGGTTTTTCTTGATGTTTTTGTTATATGTCAGTCTCTGTGATATGTTTTGATTTGCATGTCCCTGATAATTGATAAAAAATGGAGTTTTTTTTTTTTCTGTGTCTTCTTTAAGGAATTTTCTGTTCAGCTATTATTACCTTTTTTAGAATGGAGTTACATGTTTTTTTTTTTTCTTATTAACTTTTCCCTGTGCCTTACAAATCTTAAATATTAACCATTGCCAGATGAATATTGGGTAAATAATTTCTCCCATTATATGAACAGACTTGCATCCTAGTCACCATTTACTTATTTAAATGTAGTCCCATTGTTCATCTTTGCTTCCACTTGCTTAATCAGTGCTTGAAAATAGCATTCTGCCTACTTTTTCCTCTATGAACAATTTCATGGTTTCAGGTCTGATATCAAGATCTCTAATCCATTATTATTTGAATTTTGTGCATGACATTAAAAGAGGTCAGAGTTCATTTTTTGGAATGTAGATGATGAGTTATCTAAAACCACTTGTTGAAGAGTCTTTCCTTGCCCCAATTTGTATTTCTTTTTTCTTTTTTTCTTTTTTTTTTTTTTTGGTTTTTGGGTCACACCCGGTGATGCTCAGGGGTTACTCCTGGCTATTCACTCAGAAGTTGCTCCTGGCAGGCCCGGGGGACCATATGGGGAACCGGGGGATCGAACCGAGGTCCGTCCTAGGTTAGCGCAGGCACCTTATCTCCAGCGCCACCGCCCGGCCCCCAATTTGTATTTCTTTCTGTGGAGGGAAGGAGGGGTTGGGCCACACCGGGCGGCACTCAGGGATTTCTATAGGCTCTGTACTCCGAAATTGCTCCTGGCAGATTCTGAAGACCATATGGGATGCTGGGAATCAAACCTGGGTTTGATCAATACTGGGGATCAGTTCTGGGTTGGCTGTGTGCAAGACAAACACCTTACTGCTGTGCTATCACTCTGGATCCCAATTTGTATTTCTTATAAAAAAAATTAATTGATCACATACCTGAGGATTTGTGTTAGGATATTCAGGTCTATTCTATTGATTTGATGGTCTGTCTTTATTCCACTATTTTGTTTTAACAACTGCTGCTGTAGTTGAAGTAGAGAAAAATGATGCCTTTCATCTTCTTCTTTTCAATGATTGCTTTAGAAATTTGTGAAAGTTTATTATTTCAGATAAATTTGAGAAAATTGTGTACTAGTACTTTGACTTTTGTCCTGAGTATTCTTATAGAGATTGCATTAAATCTGTACAATTCTGTGAGAAGAATTATTATTTAAAAGATTTATATCATTGTGATTTACAGAGTAACTAATAGTTACATTTTATACATACAATGTTTCAGGACCAATTCCATCATCAATGTCAACCTCCTAACATCAATGTTCCCAGAGTCCAATCCATAAAGGAATTTAGATAAAAGATGGTCATCCTAGTTACTATTGCTGCCACTATCTTTCCAACATCAACAACTTCCTTTCTTAGAAGGTAATTCTTAAACTATAATACTCAGATACACTTATGAGGTCTCTTCAGATGTGCATATAAAGTAACTATAGTAGCCAAGTGTTTAGTAAGCATTTACATATGCACAGTCCCTAAAGAGATGTGCTGAAAAAGTATGAAATTGATGTTGAAGTAGAGAGGCCAACACACAGTTATTATATCAATAATTTATATATCCATTACATATTAAATTTGTAGCATTTTGACATATTAGGTTAAACGAAATAATTGTGGAAATAAATTTATCTTTATAATTATATTTATAATTGTAATTATAATCATCTTAAATTATATTATTTTAATTATAATTATATTTAGCTATAATTATTTTATAATAATTTATTATTCTAAATTATCAATACTTTATCATTAGTTAATTTAATTACTAATTAATTACTTTTTAAAATTTAGTTTTGTCCCCCAATTCACAATACAGACAAGGCATAGGGCCTGTGTTGAGGTGTACATGGGGTGCATTTACTGTACCTCCTCTTTCTATACAGTCAGTGTAAAGACACAGTCTGTGGTAAGAATTGGGAGGCCTTTTCTTTTCTTTTTTTCTTTTTTAAATATATATATTATATATAAAACCAAACTACATATATATATATCCTTCACCAGTGAAACATTCCCATGACCAATATCCCAAGTCCTTCCTCCCCACCCCACACTGGTCTGTACTCTAGACAGGCTTTCTACTTCCCTCTTTCAGTCACATCTTGTTATGATAGTTCTCAGTGTAACTATTTCTGTGACTGCACTAAACGATCGCTGTGGTGAGCTTCATTTCGGGAGCTGGACCCTCCAGCTAATGATGAAAGGGGTAAGCCTTGATGCTGTTAACCACATTCCATCCTGGCATCTTATATTATTTGCTTAGCATCTTCAAGAGTAACTCCTGAACAAAAAAGCTCTGAGAACCTAAGTTGTTTGACATATATTATATATGAAACATCATATTTCCATTTGATAACACTATAAGATGTTTCTGTATGTTTTACTACCCGTGGCCTCTTCCAATTTGTTTCCTTCCTGTGGCTCACTGTCCTAGTGATTGGCCAACAACTTGTGATATAAAATCATCATTTATGTAATAATTGTATTTGGTTCTCTTGTAATATAGTGGGGATACTGGGGGCCCATATTAATATGGTTGAGAAAGTCTCTAAGAAAGTATTCAAGAAATCTCTCTGTCTTGTTTCAAATCAGCCAATATTATAGAAAACTATTAGCTTAAAATATAATTCACAGGGGCCCGGGAGATAGCATGGAGGTAAGGCGTTTACCTTTCATACAAAAGATCATCGGTTCGAATTCCGGTGCCCCATATGGTCCCCAGTGCCTGCCAGGAGCAATTTATGAACATGGAGCCAGGAGTAACCCCTGAGCACTGCCGGGTGTGACCCCCCCCCCAAAATATATATAATTCACAGGGGTCAGAACATTTCTGCAGTGGTAGGGCATTTGACTTGCACAAGGCTGACCCAGAACGGACTGTGGTTTGATCTCCTGACATCCCATATGGTCCCCCAAGACAGAAGCAATTTTTTAAATAAGATCTTTATTTAAGCACCATGATTACAAGCATAATTGTAGTTGTTTTCAGTCATAAATAGAACACCCCCTTTTATCAGTGCAACATTCCCTCTACCAATGACATCTCTCCCTCATCCTGTGCCCCTCTCTGTATTTGAAACAGGCATTCTACTTCTCTCATTCATTAACATTGTGATGCTAGTTGTTAGTGTAGTTATTTCCCCAACAACATTCACCACTTTGTGTGGTAAGCTTCATATTGTGAGCTGGCTCTTCCAGCCCTTAAAGCTGTTGTCTCTGGGCATTATTACAATAATGTCTTTAATTTTTTTAAAAAACCTATAGATGAGTGAGACTATTCTGTGTCTATCTCTCTCCCTGTACTTATTTCCTCAGCATAATAGATTCCATGAATATCCATGTATAGGAAAATTTTATGACTTTATTGCTCCAGACTGCTGCATAATATTCCATTGTATATATGTACCACAGTTTCTTTAGCCATCTAACCTGTTTAAGGGCATCTTGGTTGCTTCTAGAGTCTTGCTATTGTAAATAGTGCTGCAATAAATATAGGTGTGAGGAAGGAATAATTGAATTTTATTATTGTGTTCCTAGGGCATATCCCTAGGTATGGTATAGCTGAATCTCATGGGAGCTCAATTTCCATTCTTTTAAAAGAAATTCCATATTATTTTCCATAAAGGCTGGAATAGACAGCATTCCCACCAGCAGTGAAAAAGAGTTCCTTTCTCTCCACATCCTCACCAACACTGCTTGTTTTCCTTCTTTGTGATGTGTGCCAATCTCAGTGGCATGAGTACCTCGTAGTAGTTTTGATTTGCAACTCCCTGATGGTTAGTAATATTGAGCATCTTTTCATGTGCCTTTTGGCCATTTCCATTTCTTCTTTTACAAAGTGACTGTTCATTTCTTCTCCCCATTTTTTGATGAGGTTAGATGTTTTTTTCTTGTATAGTTCTGTCAATAGCTTGTGTATTTTGGATATTAGTCCTTTATCTGATGGGTATTGGGTGAATAATTTCTTCCACTCAGTGGGTGGCTTTTGTATTCTGGGCACTATCTCCTTTGAGGTGCAGAAGCTTCTCAGCTTAATATAGTCCCAGCTGTTTATCTCTGCTTCCATTTGTTTGGAGAGTGATGTTTCCTTCTTAAAGATGCCTTTAGACTCAATGTCATGGAGTGCTTTACTTACATGTTGTTTTATATACCCTATAGCTTCAGATCTGATATCAAGGTATTCATTTGGATTTTACCTTCATACATCGTGTTAGCTGGAGGTCTGAGTTCGCTTTTTTTGCAAGTGTCTAACCAGTTGTACCAACACCACTTGTTGAAGAGGCTTTCCTTGCTCCATTTTGGATTTCTTCTTCCTTTATCAAAAACTATGTGGTTATATGTCTGGGGAATATTTTTTGAGTACTCAAGCCTATTCCACTGATCTGAGAGTTTGTCTTTGTTCCAATATCATGCTGTTTGGACAACTACTGCTTTTTAATACAGCTTAAAATTGGGGAAAGTAATGCCTCCCATATTCTTTTTCCCAAGGTGTGCTTTAGCTAGTCAAGGGTGTTTATTGTTCCAAATGAATTTTAGAAGTGTTTGATCCACTTCTTTGAAGAATGTCATGAGTATCTTTAGAGGAACCACATTAAATCTGTACAATGTGCTTGGAAGTATTGCCATTTTAATGATGTTTTTCCTGCCAAACCATGAGCAAAGTATGTGTTTCCAATTTCCGTGTGTCCTCTCTTATTTCTTGGAGAAGTGTTTTATAGTTTTCTTTGTATAGTTCCTTCATATCTTTAGTCAGGTTGACTCCAAGATATCTAAGTTTGTGTGGCACTAATGTGAATGGGGTTGTTTTCTTAATGTCAATTTCTTCCCTATTATTATTGGTGTATAAAAATGCCATTGATTTTTGTGTGTTAATTTTGTAGCCTGCCACTTTTGTATATGAATCTATTATTTCTAGAAGCTTTTTGGTAGAGTCTTAGACAGAGTATCATGTCATCTGAAAACAGTGAGAGTTTGACTTCTTCCTTTCCTATCTGGATTCCCTTGATATCTTTTTTCTTGCCTAATAGGTATAGCAAGGACTTCCAGTATTATTTTCAATAGGAGTAGTAGTGAGAGAGGACAGACTTGTCTTTTACCAAAATTTAGAGGGAAGGCTTTTAGTTTTTCTCCATTGAGGATAATATTTGCCACTGGCTTTTGGCAGATGGCCTTAACTATATTGAGAAAGGTTCCTTTCATTCCTATCTTGCTGAGAGTTTTGATCAAGAATGGGCGTTGGACCTTATCAAATACTTTTTCTGTGTCTATTGATATGACCGTGTGATTTTTATTTTTCTTGTTGCTGATGTTGTGCATTATGTTGAAAGTTTTACAGATGATAAACCATCCTTGCATTCCTGGGATGAAACCTACTTGATCATAGTGAATGATCTTCTTGATGAGGCATTGGATACTTTTTGCCAGGATTTTGTTGAGGATCATTGCATCTGTGTTCATCAGGGATATTGGTCTGTAATTTTCCTTTTTGGCAGCATCTCTATCTGGTTTGATATTAAGATGATGTTGGCTTTATAAAAATTATTTGGAGGTGTTCCTGTTTTTTCAATTTCATAAAAGAGCCTGGACAGGAATGATAGTAGTTCCTCCAGAAAGGCTTGAAAGAATTCATTCGTGAATACATTGGGGCCTGGGATTTTGTTTTTGGGCAAAATTTTTTTTAATTTTTTTATTTTTCATTATGAGAACAAAGATGCAAAGAAAGAGGACAAGGTAAAGTTACAGTGGAAGAACAATCACGCATAAACAGAATTCACATAAGTCCCCTTGCTGATATCTTAACATTGAACTTTCAGCCAAAGAATATTAAGAAAAATATAACAGAACCCATGTACAATTACTTTGTCCCTCAAGTCCCCAGATTGTAATAC
>PVKC010010811.1:0-25362 GCA_004027635.1 Crocidura indochinensis
AGTATCAAATATAAGTGTTCTGGGTGCTTCCTAACTTTCGTTCCCAGATGCCTCTATAGAATAAGAAAGCTAGAAGACACATATGACTGAAACTTAATTATGAACAACTTTGTAACTGTGAAAAAAGAAATGAGATCACTTACATACATATGTATATAAAAGCATCATATCTCTTGACCCATTGGAGTTTGTTCCGGACATACTAGGATAATGCTATATATGCCAATCAACACAAAATAGGTAAATGAGGGATAAAGAAAGACTAGAGGAGAGATCTTCTCAAGACATAAACTAGAAGAAAGTGAGTGGTTGTTGGCTATATCCCTAGCGAGAGTCTCTAATATCAGCCAGACTTGACTTTGCAGAACTTTACGATCATTTTTTTTTCTTTTGGAGACACACCCTGTGATTCTCAGGGGTTACTCCTGGCTATGCACTCAGAAATCGTTCCTGGCTTGGGGGACCATATGGGACACCAGGGGATCTAACCTGGCAATCGAACCAGTCTGTCCTAGGTTAGCACATGCAAGGCAAACACCTTACCGCTTTTGCCACGCTCCAGCCCTACAATCACTTCAATTGAAGTAAATTGGCAGTTTTTTGGAAAGTACTATTTCATTGGCATGGAATTTTGCTGGAAGTGAATATAATCAAACTCTTAGCAAAGGTCACCCTGCTGATTGTTCAGGATTGTGTTCCTCACATCTCGTTAACATTACTGAATTCTCAGCACACTTAACACAGGCTGCAAGATGCTTCCCTTATGTGTCTTCTTGATCATTTATAGCTGGATTAGCTGCCCAGGTGCTGCCCTGGGAATATTTTCAGCCATGTTTCCTAAAAGGTTTAGGTTATTTCTGTGAAATTCCAATGCACAATTTGCATGTCTCTAAAGGCATTCCAGGACTGAAATTATTCACTTATGAAACAATAAAGTAGTGTGAAGCATTTGCTTCACATGCAGTTTACCAGAATTTAATGCTTTATATACCATGTAGTCTTTTGCAAGGTGTAATTCTTGAGCACAGAGCCAGAAACAAATCCTGTGTACTATCAGGTATGAACCCAAAGCCTGGCAATAAAAATAAATTCTGTTTGATTGCAATTTAGAGAAAAAAAAATACCAACAGTACATCATAAGCAATGGCTTAGATCCTTTTTAAATTTGATTAGGTAGCAATACTCACCATTCAGATTGATTGAAAGGAATGGCAAATCAGATGAGAAAGATCTTGGAAACATATTTTATGGTGTGTGTTGACCTACACATTCTAAAGTTTCTCTTTTCTTTAAAGAAATTGAATGTAAAAAGTTCTGAAACAATTTTTAAGAGTTTTATGTGACTGTTTCTGTTAATTTTGCCTAAGTGCTTGTATGTACTCCTGGCATCAGAAGCAGTTACTGGTACAGAGAAATAGTATAGAGGTAAAGGCTCTTGCCTTGCATGTGGTCAACCCTGATTTCATTTCTTTGGCACTAAATATGGTCCCTCTAATCAAACCAGAGGGACACAGGGGACACTATTTATTGAACATTTACTTTGTGTCATATCACCTGGGCATGAAAACAGTTGTCCATGCTAGTGAGAACTGGGATCTCACAATAGCCACTAAAGAATGTTCATGCAATTTTCCCCTTGGTAACTATTAATTTATTATTCATTGCTCTTATTGTTTTGGATCTGAACCAACTTACAAGCCATCTCATCCATGGTCCCCTATTTCCAAATATTTCTTGGCTGTCACACAAGCCAAATTCTACAGCTGAATTCTTATCTCCTCATGAATGTGTTAATTAGCTAGTAGAATTATTATGGGGACTGTGCCTTACATTAAAATAAAATGTTTCAGCTTTTACATTTATGTTTTTTTACATATATTTATACCCAATAGATATGAAACTCTAATCTAGGCCATTAGGTTATGAGAAGGACAGCGAGGACATCCTTCTGAAGGAGAGATATAAATATCTCTTTCATTATGAAGTATGTCTTGCTGGAGGGAAGGGAACACAGGTATAATAAACATCAAAATACAAAGCAGGGCTTATGAGTCAGAACAGATCTCTCTGTGAGTGTTTAGTTAATGAAACTGTTTATTAAGAAGAATTAAGAAATATTTAAAGGAGAAAAAGGATAATTTTCTGTGTCATTAATGTTGCTTATAATGTCTTAAAGAGAAGCATCATTGTAAAAGCCAAATATACTAGAAATTTAAAGACAATAAATGTGAAAATATATCTAGTCTCAAAAAAAAAACACTTGAATGTTATGAAAGTAAAAATAGAACACTTAGAATATTTTAAAAGAAGGTTGTTAGTAGGAGTTAGAAAGAAAAGGGACCAAAAGGCAGAATATAAGAGGTTTTGAATGCCAGGCTAAGGCATTTGAGAAATATTCTTATATTCTAATTCTCACTAAAACAAGCACTAAAATGTATTTTTACATGCTTGATAAAGGTGTGTCACATACAAGTTAAAGATGGTTTTATAATAATGTGACAAAAAGAACTCTCTATCAGTCTACTAATACCCAGTCTTACCTATAAAATACTCTTAATTTTGATCTTTTGAAATTTGATATTCACCAATTTTCTAAAATTCTCAACAGCCAGTCTAGGTTTTGTTTTTGAGCATTACAGGGTGTGACCCCACCCCACCCCCCAAAAGAAGAAGCTTATCAGTTCTTCTCCAAGAGATGTTCCTTGAAGAAACTGAGAATACAAACATGATAGGACACTATACTGCCTTCATTTAGCATATAATTTCTTTTTATTTAAACCATCATGATGTAAAAGTTATTCACAGTTGGGTTTTTAGATATACAATGTTTTAGGACTATTCCCACCATCAGTGGCAACCTCCTTCTACCAATGTTACCAGAGTCCATCTCACGCCACCACTCCCTGCCCCAGCCTGCCATCATAACAGGTATCTTTTTAAGTTTGGTTGTTAAAGATTGGGCCTCACAATTTTATTGTTACTGACTCTGGCTTGGATATTTAGTTCTGTCCTTTCTTAACACCACCAATGCACACAAGACCCCTTAGCTCCTGCCTCCCATCACTTCACATGTTTCTCTGTCCTTCCCCTCTTAATTTCTTTTCTTCTTCTCGCTGTATTCTGGGACCTAGATTGTTCTCAACAACCCCAATTTAAACTATTGCATTTCTTCATGCCATTATTCTAATTTCCACAGATAAATGTTATCATCTTGTATTTATCCTCCTTCAGACCTACTTTATCACCTAGCATTTTTTAAGTGAAGTAAAAGAGTTTCATTTAAGGAAATTTACCTAGAGAAACATTAAGGGGAAAACGGAAGAGAGATGTGTTCAAGAGAGTCTTCCCCAGAGGGGAAAAACTGAGAGTGCATTATCTCAAGTTGAGATGTGGCCAATCTCCAGAGTGAAGAAAGAAGAGCTGCTTGTGCCTTAACAAAGTTGATTTTACAGTTGGTTTCTTCCAAACCTCCTTGGTCTGGAGTTTTCTGCATACAGAAAATTAAATCTAGGTTTTGTCCAGGGAAACCTTAGGCTCTTGATAGTTCTTTCATGTTTTATCAGGACTCTTAGCTTTCCTTCAGCTTCTACTGTTCTCAGTAGATCCACCTTTCTCTGGGTGATGCCTCAGTTTGTGTAACTGAGTGGAATCTCATTTTCTTCATCTCCAAAAGAGCTCAATATTTGCATCTCAAAGAAATGTGGACTTTATGCTTTGAGCTATTTCAAGGCTAAGCAATTTCTTCTTCATTTTATTATTTCCATAAAAACTCATTATTGACTCCTCTCACCCTGTCTTCCAGCAACATCCTCACTATAAATATTTCACTCTCTTAAATCTTTAAGAGGTCTGAGGGTAATAGTCCTTCTTCTATAGCTACTTCCTGCTGGCAAGGAGTATGAACCTGCCCTTTCACTCATAAGGGATTTTTTTTCCCCTCGGGGAGTAAAATCTTATGGCATTCATTTTAAACCATATCACAAATGATGTTAAAACAGTGCACTTTAAAAGCACACAGCTATAATTCAAATCTGTGCATAAGTACTATTCAGCTTAATAATCACAATTCCAGGTGAATAATTGGCTTTCAATTTTTGGTTCGCTTCCCTTTTTCAATAAAAGTCACAAATAAATGAGTTCAGGCTGTTGCCGAATAGGTGCCCTCTTACTTGTGTTTCAAAGCCAGAGTACAGTCACACTGCAAGTTTCAAAAACAAAACAAAACAAAAAAATCCTGAAACATAACACTTTTTTAGTATAAAGCTTTTGACACTGGGACACAAAAATGATTTTGCATTTATTATGAGATTTTAGCTCTTTATAAGTGCCAGATCTGATTAAACCAACAAAGGTTCAATTTTCTTACATCTGTAAATTTTAGGTGATCAGTTTCTTGCTTTCTGCAAAGCTGCAGACATCCTTGTGTGTTTGGCCAGGATTTTCTTCAGCCTGAAGACACACCCTTAAATGGCCAATGTGACCTTGGTAACACTGAACCGAGTATGGAACAAATTCATATGTTGCTCTGATCCTTTAACTGTCTTGAAAAACAGGATTTACATGTGTATTAGATGGTTTTTATTTAGGACCAAACAGCCGTATGAATTAGACTTCCTGAGGTATTCTCCTTCTGGTTAGTAATTTAATTAGACTAGAATACATTGTAACACTGGATGCGTTCTTACTTCCTTTCAGTTCTTCTGCTGCTTATCTATTTCACCATCTTCTTTTTCTTTTTTTAATTCCTCATCACAACCATCATCAGCTATAGGTAAAGCAGTGCCACTCTACACATGTTCACTTTAAACAGTTGTCCTAAATTAGTTGAGAACTTACTAAATCCAGAATACATAAAATGCAACAGTAATTCAGTGACAAGCAAATTTTGAGTTTATTTGAGAATGACATCCTTTGAACCTTTGTCTTCTTCTTTTACACATTCACCTTATTTGTCATTACCATACCCCCAAAGTTATACTTGGCATAACTACCAATTCCGAGATAAGCCATTTGTTTTTCGAACCCTGACTATAAATTTCAGCTGGGGTTCCTTCTAAGATTTTTTGAGGAGCCTCAAACTCTGTGTTGCTAATTCAGTTCATATTTGTTGAGCATATATTTTTTGTTTGGTATTGTAATAAGATGTGACTATATATAGATTGATTTGTTTTGGGGCTACACCCAGTGGAGCTCAGAGGTTATTCCTGGCTCTGCACTCAGAAATTGCCCCTGGCAGGCTGGGGGACCACATGGGATGCCCGGAATTGAACCCGGAGCAAGGCAAACTCCCTACTTCTGTGTTATCTCTTCAGCCCCCCCGAATATTATAGAGTTAAATAGCCAGAATCCATTTTATTATTAATTCACTGTGAATTACAAGTTTAATCATGATAGGGGGGCCTGGAGAAATAGCACAGTGGTGTTTGCCTTGCAAGCAGCCAATCCAGGACCAAAGGTGGTTGGCTCGAATCCCGGTGTCCCATATGGTCCCTTGTGCCTGCCAGGAGCTATTTCTGAGCTGAGAGCCAGGAGTAACCCCTGAGCACTGCCGGGTGTGGCCTAAAAACCAAAACAAATAAAATAAATAAAAAATAAATAATGATAGGGTCTCAGGAATACAACGTTTCATAGCAATCCCTTCACCAGTAACTAATTCCTTCCACCATTTTTTTCTCTCCATCTCACCCTTCTTTTTTCCTCCCACTCACACATCTACCTCTATGAGGGACACTTATTTTTTTTAATAAATTTTGGTACAGTGGCTTATAGAAGTGTTTCTGATAAGGTTTCATTTATAACACTTTATTTTCAGCCCCTTCTCTTTCTCACAGTTGAACACTTCCCTCCTTCATTGTTGTAGTGATCCTTTTTCCCAGTGCAGGTCCAGTTTTTTAGCCTTACTTCCTGCTAAAGACCTGTTTTTATATTCTTTGTTTCTGTTTAAAGAGGTAGAATTCTATGGAATCTAGAACTGGCAGGGAAACAAGTAAAACGCACACAGATATCATTGTAATAAATGCTATATGAATATCTGGCTTGAGGGGCCCTGGAGATAGCATGGAGGTAAGGCGTTTGCCTTTCATGCAAAAGGTCATCGGTTCGAATCCCGGTGCCCCATATGGTCCCCCGTGCCTGCCAGGAGCAATTTCTGAGCATGGAGCCAGGAGTAACCCCTGAGCACTGCCGGGTGTGACCCCAAAACCAAAAAAAAAAAAAAAAAAAAAAAAAAGAATATCTGGCTTGAGATATAAACAGTTGGAAAAAGACGTGAGGCTACAGAAGGCTTACTTTTTATTTCCATTTCTTTCTTTTGTTTTTATTTTGTTGTGGGAGCCATTCCTGACAGAGTTCAGAACATATTCCTAACTCTTTGCTCAAGGGTCACTCCTGGAGATGTTGATGGAACCATATGTGGTGTCAGGGATTTAATCAGGGTTGACTGCATGCAAGGCAAGCACTTTCTCTCCAGCTACAGAGAAGATTTTGTTTGTTTGTTTTTCTTTTTTGTTTGGGGGCTGCAAGTGACTGTGTTTAGAGCTTGCTCTTGTATCAGCACTCAAGAATCATGCCTGGCAGGCTCAAGGAACCATATGGTGCCCAGAATTGAACTTGGTTGGCCACATGTAAGGCAAGCACCCAATCCTCTATATAGTAGCTCTGTCTCCAATAGAAAATTTACTATAAAAGAAAACATAGAACCTGAATTTTTAAGAGGAAGGGATTTTTTTAATGCAGATGTGAATAATAGAAAAACATATAGAAGTGTAAAGAATTTAGTATTCCTATAGTATTTTACATAGCAAATGTTTTTGACAATCAAAAATTGAGCCTATGACATTAGAGTCTAAATATGTATAAGGTATTTCTTCAGATATTAGTTTAGTATAAATAATATGATTCTTAAATGATGATTATAAGAGTCTGGTATGTTGGTTATTGGGCAGGGGATGAGACGCACCAGGTAATTTTTTTTTCTTGCCATATCTCCCCACACCAGGCTACTCTAGACTCTGTTCCAGGGTTGTTAATCTAAAGGTGGTTACTGTTAGTTCATCTTTAAGGGTTGATGATGCCCCCCTGTATCAGTAATTGGACAGGGACATGCGTGTCCCCCTCCAATGGTCAACTGCTCAGGTATAAAAGGAGAAATCTGGCAGTTGTGGGGGCCAAGGAGGAGAGCCTGTGAGCTGGGCTGGGCCACACTTAATATGCAGCAATAGCAGCATCAACAAGAAGCATCTTGTTCCAACTCTCTTTCTCTTTCCCTCTGCATGAAATAACAATACAGGACCCAAGCTATAGGCCTCCTCCTGATACCTTCTCCCCTCATCCCTACCCTCCCTTTTCTATCCCCCTCCCTCTTCCTCTCCCCCTCCATTTTCCCTTCCCTCTTCCCCCTTTCCCCACTCCTCCCCTCCTCTCCCTCTCTCTCTCCCTCACTATACAGGTTTACTCCTAGTGTTGCTCAGGGTACCATGCAGGAATTGAGCCTGGGCCTCCTGCATTTAAAACATAAACTCATCCTGTGAATTCTTTCCCCAGACTTGATAACTTATATGGGACTTATAGATGCTATGGGACTTATAAATGCTAAACACTAGACAAACAGGAGTGAGGGCTTCTTCTCAAAAGAGATATAACTAAACTAGTTGAACTAGCTCAATTACTATCAGAAGTAAATTAACTGAACTGGTCTTTTAGATAGAAGCAAAACTAAAAGGAAAGATGGAGAAAAAGGAGAAGCATTCCAGATAGAATGATTACGCAACAAGAGCACTGAGCTGGAAAATATCCTAACAAAATCCAGGAAGACAAATTCAGGGGAATAAAAAATTTGGAGAGATACCATCCATACACGGTTTTCTTGAAATTGGAGGAATAGCATCATCTACCCCATCACATCTTACTCAGTGACTTCCCCATCAGTTCATAGAGAAATGTCCTTTATACTGTTTCTCAGTTTTTGCTAGAGGAATTTGAACTACCAAGATCACAGAAAGTTAAGTCATTCCTGCTTCCATTTCTTGACTCAGCAGTTTTCTAGTTATAACTATAACCTCTGGGAGCCTCAGATTCTTCATCTATAAAACAGGGATAATGACATTTATCTCACAGAGCCATAATAGGAATTAAATGCACAATAAGTGGCAGCGCCTCCCTCAGCCTTATATAAGTCCTTAATAAATGTCACTTCTTGACACTGCAATCTGCGTTCCTTTACTTCTTTTCTCACACACCAACTTATATGGCACAGAAGACCTAGGGGAGGGAGAATTGGTGGTGTCAAGTTCTCTCTTAAAAGAATTTTGCATCTTTTAAGTTACACTTTAATTTGATGCATTATAGGACAGTGGGTTGATAATTATCAGAAGACATAAGGAGAAATTAACCAAGTGGGAGGTACTCTAGTGCTTTTGACTAAATATAGATAATTTCATTTTTCTGGATGGGATCCTGAGAAAGCAGCCTTAGATGGAGATTGGTAGATGGGAAAGGCACTTGGAAGAGCTCTGAAATAAAAATGCAGAGGGATGGGTAAAGGGGAAAAAATCAGATTATATTTTAATTTCCATAAAACTTTAAATAACGCTTTAAAATTGTTTTAAGTGAGGAAAGGGGGTTAGATCCTGACAGCCCATTATAACCTTTCAGACACAGTCTGCACTCCCAAGGACATCTGAGTACCTGGGAATAAGGCCATTTTATCTGGGTATTTGTGATTGTAAGTGCTTCAGCCTGAAGAGTATGAGAGACATATTAAATTTACTGCAATTGTTGAAGCAAGGCAGTTTTTTATACCTCTGTAAAGGGATCGTTTGTAGCATACAAAAATTTAGGGAGTGCTCCTGGGAGCTTGGGTCAGGGATTATATCTTGTGCTGGAGATTGAATCTGAATTAGTTACATGCTAGGGAAGTCCTTTACCCACTATACTATTGTTCCAACTTTTCTGTTAGTTTCTTATTTCTATTATATTAAGTTATCATAAAATGGCTGCCTTGAAATATCATTTTTATTATCTAGGGGTTAGATATGCCCTGGGTACATAAAAGTATAAAAGTATAAAATCAGTTTCAGTTGGCTAAAGTAAAAAATGTCAACATTATTAGTTCTCTGAATGTTTTACAGGGAAGTGCATTCTGGTGTCTTTCAGGACCTCTGAAGGTAACTGTACTTAGACTTATCATTACTTCCTCATCACTCCAACTTCTTGCTTTTATTGTCTCATCTTGTACTTCTTTTTTTTCCACCTTCTTATCTACTACCTTTTTTCAGGGGGAGAATATAAACAGGCTTTATTCAAAGGTACTGAGGAAAGAGAGGGAGAGGACAAGAAAGGAAGGGAGTAACGTACTCAAGAGAGAACTTGGCTTCTTCCAAGGTGAAGAGAGCACCAGTACATGCTCTTTACATGACTAAAACCCAATTCCAATCATATTTGTAATCAAGGTGTTTAAATAAAGATATTAATAAAAAAGGGTGTTTAAAAAAAAGAAAGTATGGAAGTTCACATCTCAAGAGGGGAGATGAGAGCAACATGTGCATCTATAGAACTCATGCAGAGGGGAAAAAGTTTTTTTGTTTTTTTTTTGTTTCTTTTTTGAAAAAGTTTTATTATTGTTTTATTTTCATATTTATTTGGGGGAGATTGCCATACATTGCAGTGTTCCTGGTAGTGGACTTGTGGGACAGAATCTTCCATTGATTTTTGTCTTCTATTGTCTGGTCAGAATCTAATATTGGCTCAACAATAGAAGTAATTTCCCAATGGAGACTAGGAAATGTAATTTTCATGGAGTCATCTTTTTGATAGGAAATTAAAATAGAAAAATTAGGACATTTGGAAAAATTGTCAGCATGCAAACTATCTCTGATTAAATATCGCAACAAGGAAATTGCCATAACTACAATCCACAGAAGTGATGCTTAATTTTATAAGTTGTAGAAGACTCCACCACAGAGTGAATGTGGATGTGGTTGGCAATGGTAATGACTACATATTCACACAGTGCTTTTGTATTTCCAAAACTCTTTTGTCCCTTCCCACGAATGCAGGAATTCTATTAGCAAGCTCCTCACATAGCCACAGGTTGCTTGATACCACAGTTTTACTTGGTATTTCAAAGGCAAAAAAAAAAAAAAAAAAAACCTCATTATAAGTGGGCTGCTTTCCATTATCTTCTGGAAGGACACTGACATCAAATCACTTCATCAAAAGGTGACTCAGTTCCCTTTGTCCTACACTTTCTATTGATTTCTTCTCTTCAAGGAGAGAAGAGACATGACCCTTGCTTTCATAATGCTACTCCATTTGCTTGGATCTGTTCTATTCTACTGGAATGCCAGGTTTTCTTTGCTTGCTCAGTTCTTCTACTACCTAAGATTAAGACTAAATGTTACCTTCTCTCAGCACTGTCTTCTTTGTACTTACTTTCTATCAAGCTGAGTGGGAGACTTCTCTCTGTAGACCAGGCTCTTTGTTTATGTCCATAACAAACTTATTTGCTTTGCTTATGTCCCTTATTAAAATTGAAAAGGATTTTATTTTCTTAGTTGGTTTGTCTACTTATGTCCCCTAATGAAATTGGGTATTTAAGTTGTCCTATTTTTCCTTTTTCTTGTTTTATTATAAGTTACAGCATTATAGAATTTCAGGGGTGTTGCTTAACACTACTAGATGTTCTCACCATTCTTATGGTCAAAATTATGTTCCATTCAAACACCAAAAATTTAGTATGTTATTTAATGGATGGATAGATAAAGTTTTGTAATATTTCTGTGTCAATATGTGAAGTCAGAAATATCTTAATAAAAACTGAAAGGTATAAATATAAATAAATCCTAGTTTATCTAGTCATTTTACATGGAATGTTTGCAGATGTCAGAAAAAATAGAAGATACAGATAATGTGAGGAAGACAAGAGAGATTGGGTGTTTACATAATCTTGACAACATAGACTGGAATGAAAGTGCTGTGATTCAGTTTAATAGCATTAGATATAAATTTTGAGCTTTCTGTAAATGCAGGAATTTGAATGCCATTTGCATTTATATTGTCTTCCAAAATTTCACCTTGTAGGGAAGGGGATATAGTACAACAGGTAAGATGTTTGCCTTGCATGAGGCTTGACATAGTTTAATATCTGGTACCCCATATGGTTATCTGAGCTTTGCCAGGAGTTATCCCATAGCACAGAGCCAGGAGTAAACCCTGACCACTGCTAGCTAGGTGTGAATCAAAACCAAAACAACAAAAACAAAGAATAAAACTTTACATGTAACAATTGAAATATTTAAACAAATTAATTTATAATACTAAAAAAAGCTACTCTTGGCAAAACCTGCAGAAAATATGAACAAAATTTTATAAACTGAAAGTAGGATGGTTGAGTGAAAATTAATTCTAGAGCTGGTATTCAAGTTGAACCAACTAACACAGGATATGAAAGCAGTGAAAAGCATGGAAATCAAAGGAAAGTATGGCAACTAATGAAGCTTACTGAGTCCTGAAATATTCAAGGCTTAAAGACCTTGGAAAAATGAAGATAGAGATAAGGAGGACTAATACACAAATATATTCCAGAAGTCTTCTAACTGCTAACCATATTTCTCCCCAGAAAATGTATTTTATTTTTCATATTTGAAGAGATTGAAACAGAGAATCTCCGGTATAGGAGCATCAGGAAAGAATCAGGACAAGGTTCAGAGAAAAGGGTCTTAAGGAAAGTTAAGCGGTGAATATTGAGACTCCCTCTCATCTCTGGTTCACTTCCTTTTCTCTATTTCCAGAAGTTGGGTGACAAGATTTGTAAACTGAGAGAGAATATATTTATAAGTAGATTTTAGGAAAATTGAAATGTCCTTTGCATAGAAATGCAAAGTCCTGATATTTGGGTAGCTCCAAAATAAACAAACTCAGCATATCTTTAGGTACTGATGACTAGTAGTTGGCAATCTCTGCTAATGTGCATAAAGCTTCCAATCAGCATTTTTATACCTTACTATTTTTTTTTAAGTGTTTGACTCACATAATGTCAGGATTTGCATGTGGGTCTGCACTCAGAGCTCACTACTAATAGGGCGCAAGTACTTTGGATCTGGAGATTAAATATGGGTCTGAGCTATATGAAAAGTGAGTGTCTAGCATGCTTTAATATTTTATCTCCAGCTCTTTGTGTCTTAGTCTTAATTTCTCTTGCAAGACAGAATCACCAACTAATTCAGAACATTAGCAAAGCAAAAACAATGCAAAAGACTATGGAGAATACAAAGATAAGAAAGTAGAGGAAAACTGAAAATATCTAAGATTAGTATGCTCAAGAAAAGGAGATTATCTATGAACTAAGAACAAGAAGCTATTAAACACAAATATTTAGAAAAGAAGAGTTTTTGGACATTCAATGTCTTCAGTAACACCTAAAGTTTTATGCTTAGTCCTAGAGAGATCACCTGGTTGGAAGAGCATTGAGAAAGCAGGGAATCAGAATCTGGATTCCTTCATTCAGGCCAATCGCATACACAATTCCAAAAATGATGGAATAAGATATAGAGTAGCCTGGATCTTTAATATCTGGAGTAGAATGGAGAGAAGTAATACAATAGTAAAATGCAATTATGAGTAATGGGAAAGTGATAAGCAAATGCTAACAGAAAAGCTTTATTCTTTCTGATGGAAAAAGCTAAAGGAAGTAAAGGAAGACGAGATATTTTGCAAATGGAAAATACCAGGGAAAATGAGACTCCTCCATTTCCCTTTTTTTCCCAAATCTCTTTTTCTTTTAATATCTGAGGGCCTGGAAAATAATAAAACTCTATATAGTTATATGAGACAAACTTTAAAAAGAAAAAAAGCCATCTAGAACCTCAAAACAGAAAAAAAATTTGCACAGTTACTAACTAAACTATTAAAAACTGACTTTGGATGGGGCTAGAGCAATGGCACAGCGGTAGGGCATTTGTCTTGCACATGGCCAAATCTGGGATGGACCGGGATTCAATTCCCCGCATCTCACATGGTCCCACGGAGCCTTTCAAGAGTGATTTCTGAGCACAGAGCCAGGAGTAACGCCTGAATGCCACTGGGTATGGCCCAAAAAAAACAAAATAAATAAATAAATGTTTGAAAGAAAAAACTGACTATGAGGAGCTGGAGACATCATACAATGGTTAAGGTGTTTGCATTGCACACAGCTAGCTGATCCAGGCTCAATTCTGAGCAACGATGTAGCTCCATGAGTATCCCAAGAGTGATTTCTGAGAGCAGCCAAGGAGTAAGCCCTGAACACTATGGGTATGGCCCCAATCCCCCCACACACACACCAAAAAGAGAAAAAAAAAGTCCCCCCCAAAAACCCCCCTACCAAAAACAAAGCAATAACTTGATTTTCCTATGAATTGTCCTCCTTCCTTTTGAATCCAAAATAAACCAGATAAAATCCTGCTGTGCTATGGAGTTTTCCACTGGGTTGAGCAGGCTTTGCTAGTCTTTGCTAATCTAGTAACTTGTTCTAAACAAACATAATTAGGTCAGGGAAAAACTAATTAGATTTTATTTTAAAAGACTAGTTTCTTTGGATTTGTTAAAAAAAAAAAACGAACTCTACTTCTGTTTAAATTATGAGGAAATTGCATGTTTGTCCATTGACTCCTGGTTCTGGAGTGAAGAACAAACACTAATCCAAAGAAAGTCCCTCACATATGAATATGTTGAAATAAACCCCCGTATTGGGTTTCAGTCATGCTACCTATTTCCAACTTTTCAGCTTTTCATTGTGCAAGCTGAAAATCACTGACACATAGTTCTGAGTCAGCTCTCTCATCTGCACCCTCCTAGTTCATATAAGGCCAATTATTATAGCTACACCTACATATACCAGAAGCAGCATGCTTGGGGTTACTTTTAAAGCTGTTATCATTTAGGCAAATGTTTAATTTTTATTTACATCAGTTTTCCTCAGGTTATTTTTTTTTCATAAAAGCACATATTAATGGATATGTCTGCTATTTCCTCATTTTTTTCCTCTGATTTAGAGAATATAACAATCAGATCTGTGTTTCTCCCAACCCTCTAGCAATTGTAGCACAGTATTCATTAAAAAACAATGGAAAATGTGCTGTATTATTACTTCACTTAGTAAAGTTTGTTCTTCTTGTACTCACTGGCATCCAAAAAAGTCTGACTTCAGAACACTGCATTATCTTTCTGCTTCTCAAATTCGGCATATCACAGTAAGGACTTTAAGACACCTTCTTGGTTTCCTTAACAACATCTTTTTTTTCTATTCTTGATCAGTTTCCCAAGACAGAAACCTGAAGGACTCTTACATATGCCATAGTAAATAAATCAGTAAAACCTCCTATACATACCTTCCATATTATTTCCTTCTTGTCCATTCTGTCTTTACCATCTCTACTTGTACAATTAAAAAAATCTCAATAACCTTTTGTCTATGCTTTTTTCATCACAACATCCTTGTGTAAGTGACACATATATTATTCCTAAGGGCTCCACAGTGGTTCTATACATTTGTTGTTTCATTGTATATGGTTCAAATTTTTTAGTAAATTATACTACTGCAGAAGAAAACATAGGATTTCATTGTCCTTACCTAAATAACAAGTATATTTCATGTATACTAGGCAATTATCTTCCTTGTAGAAATTTTGCTCCCCCCCAAAGTCCATGAAACTTAATGTGAAAAAAATTAGTGAAATAAGTAAAAATACGTTTAGTATATTTAAGTAAAGAAAATAATGATATTCAGCAAAAATTATTATAAATTATGTTAAAGAAGTTCTATTCAGCTCCTGTTTGCATCTTTTGTGATTTGGGGAAATTTTCCACTATGTGGTTTTTCTAGTTTTTTGCTATAAAATATTTAAGATGACAAACAGGAACATCATCTCAAGTTGTATAAGGTAATTTTAAGATTGGAAAACAATTTATATTGATGATTTTTAGAATTCAGACATTAAATAATCAAATTAAGTATAAACACTTTACTAGTCCATGACTCTGAGAATTGTTTCTTTTGGCTCAATTGGGAAATGAAACTGTACTAGTAAAAACTAAAGGTAAATAGAAAATATCAAATTATATTTGTTATGATTTTACTATTTTATCATCAGCTCCACTCCAGTATTTTATAAGAATTTCTTAAGCACTACTATTGTGCCTTAGAAATAATAAAGAGTACTTATAAATGAGCAAGTTGCTTATGAGGGTTGCTGCAAAGTAGAAATATCAACTGCATTTTATAGATGGATCTGTCTTAATTTCGAGAGATGCTGGGGAAGTGATTTGGAAGACAAGATGGAAAGGGCCTGAAGCAAGATAAAGGCATGAGGGAAAAGAGATGCAGGCAGAGGAGAGGAATGCAGATAGTGTCTTATAGCTGAAGAAGACTGAATCAAGAAAATCACAAAAACTAGAATCTAAGACAACCCATGATTGGGGAGATTTAGAGAGATATGCTGATAAGTCAAGTAGTAACGTTATTTTCTTTTCTTTTCTTCTTTTTTTTTTGTTTTGGTTTTGGTTTTGGGGTCACACCCAGTGATGCTCAGGACTTATTCCTGACTAAGCACCCAGAAATCGCTCCTGGGTCAGCTGCATGCAAGGCAAAGGTCCTACCACTGTGCTATGGCTTCAGCCCCCCAATTTGTGACCTTCTTGACTTCTTAAAGAAATGTAGGTATTATTCAGTCTTGAGCTCAAAGTGAAAATGATCTAGTTGTGGAAATCAATGTATAAATTAGATAGAGCAAATGAAAATTCCTGGAGTGCAGGAATCACCTTTAAATCAATTGGTCATGGAGACTAATATAGATTCTTGTCAAGATGCTTAAGATGTTTGCAGATTTAGTGGATGCATCTCAGCAGTTTGGCACTTTCATGGATGTCACTTGATGGGATGTTAACACAATGCTCGATCTACAGGATGTTATGTTTATGTTATTGTTAGAAAATCAGGTCAGGGGCCTGGGAGATAGCATGGAGGTAAGGCGTTTGCCTTTCATGCAAAAGGTCGTCGGTTCAAATCCCGGTGCCCCATATGGTTCCCCGTGCCTGCCAGGAGCAATTTCTGAGCATGGAGCCAGGAGTAACCCCTGAGCACTGCCGGGTGTGACCCAAAAACCAAAAAAAAAAAAAAAAAAAAAAAAAAAAAAAAAAAAGAAAGAAAGAAAGAAAAGAAAATCAGGTCAAGGCCTCACTGTGGACCGTTGAATGGAAGAGAGAGCAGGGTTCTGTCTTCTGCATTAGGGAGCAGAAATAACTGGTGTTGTTAGGCTTAAATTTCATTGAATTTTCAAACATATACAAAAATAAATTTGTGTATAGATCCCCTATATTCCATGGATAGCAATCAAGAGTATCAATTTTTGTATCAGAGCTATAGTATAGTAGGTAGGGCACTTGCTTTGCATGTAGCCCAGTCCTTTAATCCCTAATAGCACTACCAGGAGTGATCCCTGAACACTACTAGGTTAAACCAAAAAGAAAAAAAAATATTGTTATATTTTATTCATTTATTTTTAGTTTGGAGGCAACACCCAGAATTATTCAGGATTTACACCTGATTTTGTGCTTGGGCATTATTCCTGGAAGTGACCCTATTAGGTGAAGAGATTGAACTGGGATCAGCTGCATAGAGGGCAAGTGTATTATTTCCCAGCCCTGCTAATATGTTTTAAAGCATTGTCATTTTTAACCCTATAAGAATCAAAAATGTTATTTAAATATAAAGATGTATTTATATTTATAATAACATTTTTATATTGCTGCATACTATTTTATACTCAATAAAATTAGAGTTAATTCTTCTTTTAGATTAATATTCAAATAAGACTTTATTTCCTAGTCAGTACACACATGACATTTGGCTTGCTCCTGGCACTTAGGAATCACTCCTGGTGATTCTTAGGGGGCATATAGGATGCTGAAAATTAAACTCAGGTCAACACATGCAAAACAAGTGCCTTACCCGCTATACTCTCTCATTGGTCCAAGGTAACTGTGCTTACGAAATATAAAAAGGACATTCCAACAGTTAAAAAAAAATATTCTTTGGAGTGAGAAGACCCATTCTGTCAAAGATCTAAAAGTTTAATTTATGATATGCTCCCTCTATCCCTCAGCCTATTTTCCTCTGCTACCTATGGTCTTGCTCTTTGATCTTCTGCTGGGAATTCTTAGGCTGAGTTCTTGCAGACACGGGGACCTTGGGGTCAAGACTGGTTATTCTCTCCTGAATAACCTCAAAATATGGCCTCTGTATGCTTCTGAAGTAGAATGCTGCAACGTGAAGTGACTAGTTAGTGCCATTTCTGAAGATCCCACACCGACAAAAGCAAAAGCAACTACCATCTATTATTTTCAGCAGACTCTGAGTTTTGTTTTTTTTTTTTAAAGACTCGGTGTCTTAAACCCAGAATCACACTGCTGATAAACCTAAACCATGTCAAACACTTTGACAAGTATGCTTTGGAGACTGATCTAACTAAGCCATTTCATTTGAATCTTACCAATCTACATTAGAGAAATAACCACAGATACTCATTCTAGCTATATCTAATCCGAAACTGATGGTTAAGCAAACACTTCAGGTGACACAAGTCAAGCTGTGTGTTAAATCAAGCTGACACACCTGTGGATCTGTTGGGAGTATAAAAAAAGGAGGGGGGACTAGCACAGTCTCTTACAGAAGACAGTGGAGAATCAATGTAGTGGAAAATTCACTGAACAAGGCTGAGACTAGAAGATTTATTTTATGGTTCTGGCTCTGGTTTGTGACCTTGGGAAATTGTCTGGGAATAGCTGTTATCTCTTAGTGCTAGTCCCATGTGTTTCTCCTTATCCAAGAATAGTGGGCTATCTATCCAAAAAGTAGTTGTATGCATTTTAAAGACACTATAAAGTATTAAAGGATAATAATTTGACTAGAATGTCATTGTCATGGAAACTACAATATTTGTACTCCTTTGTTCACACGAAAGGGGTCTACCTGCTTACTTCTATAAACTTCTTTGTTTTTTTTAATCTTTCCTCTATGCTGTTCTATAATTAGGTAAAATTATTAATATCTCTCATCACTGGAAAAAATTGAACTAATTATAATTATAAAAAATGCACGAAGCTTGAACATTATTATTCCATCTTTACGCTACATAATTTTAATATAGAAGAAAGAACTATTTAGCAGAGTTTTAATGCTTATATTCTCCAAGGAAAATTTTCTTTCCTAGTTGGACATAGTCCCAAATAAGTATGCATTAAATTAGAAGTGTTAGGGTCCAAAGGATGAGGCTGAAATTGAAATAAAACTATTCCCTCTGCCTGCAAGCCCTAAGCTGACAGTCAGGGTCACCTCTTGAAGGACACGACCTCCCCCATCCCCATGGGCTATAAGAAAGTTTATGGAGTAGATGCAAGAACTATTTCATCTTGCTGACCTTTAAACTGTTAGGCTGGCACAGTTCCTGCTATCTTTGCCCTAATAAGATATGTACTGTGGCCAGGTGACCCAGGGTGGTGCTTATGGTTTCTAACTCCCTTGAGAGCCATGTGGATTTTTGCAAATGGAAACTTAGCCTAGAGGCAGGAAATGGAAATCTTAACACTGGGTCCACCAAATGGAGTCCTTTCTGCTCTAGGCTCCACAGAAGAACAACATCTTTATTCTTCTGATTTTCCATTAGCCAAAAGTCACATCAATTAAACAATCAGCATTTGCATCTCAGTTCTAAGCTTTCTGCCTGAGCTGTCAACATAATCTTTAGAGAAAATCACCACTGGTAGCAGACCTAAGAACATCAAAAGTTTCCATTTTTTACTGTTTTACTTCTCTAAGCTGATGCCCTGGGTGACTTTTATTCTCACAAATAAGACAGCAATTAAATACTATAGTTCTCAGATAAATTTTGGATACAGAGGAAATATTTATTGAATCATGTGGGATATTTTAAGCTTTGGTGTTATACATTTTTGTATTTTTTTTAATTTGATTTTCAGACCAACCTTCTGATGTAACTGAGGGGTGCTATTTTATAATTAAGAAATATAAAACTTCAAGCAATGTTTTGTTTTGTTTCATGTACTAAGCAACTAAACTTACTAGCATTCTTTAGTGCAATTTACATATTCTCTTGTACTTTATTTTCTAACAGTCTGATCATATAGATGTATTTTTTTTTTTTATTGTAAGATGAGGAAACCAAGTCTCTGGATTTAATATGTACAAACTTTAACCATCTTGGATTTTTACCAGGTAGGGAACCTTGAGTTCAAAATAGAATCTTATTTCAAAGACATTAAACAACAATGCATATCACAAGGGCTAAAAATCAAAGTACAATGGGTAGGACATTTGCCATCTATGTAGCAAACATAGATTCTAACCCTGATAACTCATGTGGTGCCCTGAGCTCACTTGGAGTTTTTCCTGACCTTAGTTAGAAGTATGCCCTGAGCACAACTATGTATAGCCCCCCCAAAAAAAAACCCCAAATTATATATATGTATCTATATATACATATATGTATAGATATACCAGAGTACTCCCAATCGTCTAGACACAGTTATATCAATTTAAAAAAGTCTCTCTGCTGACTCTGTAACTTTCTTGCAAAATCCTGATAATCAAAGAAAATCTGCCTTTATGAATTCATACAACAAACCTTACATAAACTCAAATTGAAATTTAATGTATCTAATTTTCAGAGTTACACGCACTGTGTGAAATAGCTGGTTGGGGATTCATACTGTTGTCTGCCTATAAAAATTACTTCATTTAACACATTAAAGAATTCTTGAGTATTTGATGAGATCTTTTTAAAAGATTTCTGGCAAGCTCCAACAAGATTGTTGTAGTCAAAACAAAGGGTGCCAATGAGAAAGAGGGAGGACAAATATTGTTGGATAGGGTGAGGAGCAAGGACGGAGGGAGAACAACCATACTTAATTCAGCAATTTTTAAAAATGTATAATAAAAACATTGACTTGCTTCCTAATAGATCTGACAAGCTAAAACAACAGTGTTTTTGTCCTGAATTATTTCTTTAACTTGGCCCAAGTCATCAAACATTTATATTAGCATTTGTTAACTATATGGTCACATGTGGTACCTATTTGTTGCACTCTGCTCCAAAAGGTAAGAATACAGATAAACATCTACTGTGTTTTGCTTTTATGTATGTAGTTCATCACCAAGTTAAAGGTTACTACTAGAAATGCCTCTTTCTTTTGGGGAGTACAGAAAAGCTATATACTCTCTCTCCTTAGAATTACAGGATAAAGTTGAATTCTAGTAAATTTAGTATTTTGGGTTTGATTTTGTGCCACACTTGGTGGTGCTCAGGGATTATACCTGTTGAGATGCCAAAGATCAGTGTGTGCAAAGTAAGTGCCCTACACACTGTGCTACCACTTCAGCACAGTGAATGTAATTTTTAATCTGTTTATATAATTTTCTCCATTTGTCTTTCTACATGTGTTTCTCTTTCTTTTTTTTATAACAGGAGAGAGAGAGAGAAAGAGAAAGAGAGAGAAAGAGAGAGACAGAGAGAGAGAGAGACAAAGAGAGAGAGAGAGACAAAGAGAGAGAGACAAAGAGAGAGAGAGAGAGAGAGAGAGAGAGAGAGAGAGAGAGAGAGAGAGAGAGAGAGAGAGAGAGAGAGAGAGAGAGAGAGACTGTAATCTGGACCAGAAGTAAACCAAAGAACATCTGTAAATCTTTAGCAATGGAAAATTCCATGTCACCACTTCAGCACAGCAGCAAGCTAGCAACTGGAGAGAGCTAGGTCTGGGGTTGAAGTGTTGGGCTAGTAGTAAATCCTTAAGCAACATGACTAGCCTGGAGAGATCCATTTAAAAATCTTTTCTGTTGCCAGAGGATAGTTTCTTAATGGCAGGAAGGCATTCTAATGCATATAAGGTAAGGAAAGTGGAATTCTACTGTGATTCATAAAAACAACACCATTCCTGATAGAACTACTTGAAAAGCAGCCAAAAACTAAGTTTCTCTAAAGGTGTTTCTAAAACCTTTTAAAACAAGGGAGGGGCTCCTTTGATGTCTGTCTAATTCTGAAATCCCAGAGCATCTAAGAAAACAAAGTGGAAATAGAGGGGCTGTACTGGAGCAATAGCACAGCCAGTAGGGCATTTGTCTTGCGCTTGGCCTTCCTGGGTTCAATCCCTGGCATTCCATGTGCCCCCCAAGTTTGCCAAGAGTATTTTCTGAGCACAGAGCAAAGATTAAACCTTGAGCACTGCTGAGTGTGGCTCCCCAAACAAAACAAAATAGAATAACAACTATTTGAACTAAAAAATTTCAGTGGATAAGGCACTTGCATTACATGTTGCCAATCCCATACGGTAGACCTACCAAGACTATCCCTGAGCAGTGTCAGGTGTTCTGGGGGGAAGGGGAGGTTGAAAAGATAGTGGGAGGGAAGGAGTAAGAGAGATAGAGAGAACTATGAATTACTTTTATTAAGCTACCAGTAGGTAAAATTATATTTGTCATCAAACAAGAATATTTTGTTTATTTCTTGGCCTTGGAATAAAACCAGCAATCTAAGATTGATCTTCTTATATATGTTTGGTTAAAAGCCAAATGGAGGGGCTGGAGTGATAGCGCAGTGGTAGGGTATTTGCCTTGCATGCGCCTGACCTAGGATGGACCTCAGTTTGATCCCTGGAGTCCCATATGGACCCCCAAACCAGGAGTGATTTCTTGAACTCATAGCCAGGAATACCCATTGAATATCACCAAGTGTGCCCCCCACACCCCCAAAAAAAACCAAATGGAGAGAAGACAGCAATATATATTTATTTGGGATTTTTTTTCATCTTATTACTTTATTCTTAAGATTCACCACCTTTTCACCTCTAAATACGTATTTTAGCTTGAAAAATTAGGATAAGTCTTTGGATCATACTTTTCTGGGAAAAATAAGTGTTGGGACTAGATATGACTCTAAAATTTGGAGCATGTTCTTCATAGAGGCCCAGGTAAGACCCACATAACTTTCCAGAATCTTAATATTCTTAGCAATCTTAGTATCAGGAATAGACCTTGAACATTGCCAGGTGTGTTATTGATGCTGCTTTGATTCTGCTTTGAATGATGAAAATTATGTATATTGTATTAGTTATTCAGCAAGATTATGCTGGGACAGAGAAGATTTTGCAAATGAGGAAAAAACTTCAAATCAGGCATCTGATTCCATAAGAACTTCAAGATTCTGATTACTTTTTTCACTCTACCAGTGTTGCATAGGTTTTCACTTCACCTGTCTTATCTTGTTTTTGAAAATGTGCCTCAATTTTTTACCATGGAGACACCCATTGTCATCCAGAGGAAACTCAATAAATACTATACATACATACCAGCACTCCAATGGCAGCTACTCTTTGGTATTTACCATCCAATCCTGAGATTTCAAGATAGCTCTGTATCAACCTATGAACCTCTTGAGGAAAACGTCTTTCCAGTGGGCTTGATATCCCTAGTGATTCGTATTGTGCCTACCATGCAACAAACTCTGTAGAAATGTTCACTGAATATATTAAGAGAATGGCATAATTCCCCTAAGGAAATGGAGTGTTTACAATTACTCACCAGTTTCTTATCCCTGGAGCAGAAGCCAGTTTGTTGTTCCAAGAATAGAAATAAAAGAGTCCTCTGGTCTTTCTTCCATGCACTTTCCTGGACTATGAGGATCAAGTGGAATAATATTGTGATGTCAGTAGACAAGATATGATTCACATTTGCCTCAGTCCCTTAGAAAGTTGTTGCAAAGCTCAAACAGCCTTAGCTTCAAACCTCCCAGGAGCTTCTAGTGCATGTTTTGTCTACAAGAATCATTACTGCTCAAGTGTGAAGCAGGTGGTCTCTTTAAACCTCTTTCCCTGTCAAAAGGAAATAGAACTATCAACAGGCAGCAGCTGGTGTGGCATGCATGATCAGAACTGTGCTAACAGTCCAATGATTCCCCTCGTTGTTTAAACTGTGCAAAGGCCAAAATGAGCACATAGTAAAATGTTAGAATATTGAGCTCATGAGTGCCATAAGGACTGCAGATTCATTTATTCTAATAGGAGCTATGAGTAATAATAGCAGCAACTGTCCTACATTTACAAAATATTTCATGATAAATCTCATTTTGATTCCCAAATCCCACTCTGTGGGAGGACTCTCAATTCAGAGATGAGTAAACTAAGGTTCTGGCAATTCCCAGGATATAAATAATAAAATTGATATTTAGAATGGGTCTCCTGACCTGACCTCTCCTAACTTTGCCTTCTGTGTCCTCCAATAACTGATACCGGAAGCCACCTGGAAAAAGGTGTAATGATGAAAAATTATTTTGAAGAGAACTGTTTTTGAAGAGAAGGTAGTCCTGGCTTCCTTCCGTACTTCATTGGGCTTACTATTTTCTTCTCAAGATCTCAAACTGACCATCTGAATCTTGTAATATGAACAGTTGGGAAGACTTATTTTATTCAGACTAATTGCATTGTAACAAGCAACCTTGGCATCTTAGCAGAACACTACACCTTTTCTGTGTGAACAATAGAGTAGGTTCATATTCTGTATTTCCTTGTTCACCTTTAAAAAATTTCAAGGGGGGCCCAGGAGATAACATGGAGGTAAGGCATTTGCCTTTCATGCAAAAGGTCATCGGTTCGAATCCTGGTGCCCCATATGGTCCCCTGTGCCAGCCAGGAGCAATTTCTGAGCATGGAGCCAGGAGTAACCCCTGAGCACTGCCGGGTGTGACCCAAAAACAAACAAACAAACAAAAAAAAAATTCAAGGGAAGCAAGAAAATGGCAAAGTTCCCTCTTAGTAGTGGTTGATGCATATATCTCCTCGTTTTCTTTGATGGAGCAAAGGATCTGAGCTAAGATTCAATCAATGCCATGAAAGGATAATATTGAAAGATATCATTGATATTCCTAAACATAGCAATGTACCTTTGGAATTGATTATCAATCTTGTGACCTCTAAATCACTGCAAATATGTGGGAGGATCCCAGAGAACACTAGGCCAGCAGGTTAGTAACTCCACCCTGGTGCCAGGTATCCTAAATTATGGCCATCTGTGGCTGCTTTAACTCTGTTAGAGATGTCTATTCATATCAGGACAGTGAGTCCAAAGCCTTTAGGAGTGTGCAGATTTTCATTTACTTAGTTCATAGAGGGATTGATTCTGATTTTTTGGCAAGCAATGAACAAGATCAGGTGTTGAATAGCAGATGGGAATTAGATGTCATTACCTAGAATTAAGCTTTTAGATTCATTATAGCTCTTATAATCTTCCCTGTGTGTTGAAGAAGACACAGTGATTCTATTTGTGAGGAAATTGCACCCAGACAGGTTAATAACTTTCCCAATAATGCAAATCTAATATATGGCAGGGCCAGAATGCTGACTTCATCTGCATAGCCCAAATAGTCTTTCCTGTCAACTGTTATTATCTGTCAGATCCAAATGAAAGCATATAACATGATTCCAATATAAATGTATTTAGTCAGGAGTCAGGGTTTAGATACCTAAGAAAGTGAAAATTAGACATATTAATCTTGCTTATCTTATATCAAGGGAACTAAAGAAGTAATTGAAGGAAATTTTGTAACTTTAAACTATCAGTTTAGAAGTTGCTTTTCAGCACTTGACTTCTTTTTTACAGAACATCCAGACATGTAGAACACCTTCCTTATAATTTGAGCATCTTTTACTGGGCACCCATCTCATTTAAAATAAGACAGAGTAGTGTTGCTTTTTAAATGTAGTTCCTATCTCCACCAACATTATTGCCTTTGAGACTGTCCCACTTTGTAAATAAATTACTCGGGATTTTATGATGTTAAAATGATATTCCATATGTAAGCCACTATGATTAAAATAAATATTATATTAAATATATATTAAAATAAATATTATATTAAAATGATATTCCAAATAACTGTAAATAGGTGGCAGAATGATGGACCCCAACACTTGGGGGAAAGAGGTGACACAAAAGATCTTTAAATAGAATAAAGTAGAGCAGCATAAGTAAATTGTAATGAGGTAGGTGAGAACAGCAGGGAAAGATAGCAAAACTGAAGAGGTTCTCAAAATGGTGGGATTATAATAGGCACCATAAATGTACTGGAAATTGTTGCATATGTAAACATTTCTAATCTTATCATGATTTGGAATTTTTATGTATAAACATTTCTGGACCCACCCTGATCCTACCCTGATCAGTGATTGGACCCTACTCTAGGGTGTGACCTGGCTTTCTGCCCCTACCCTAGGGTGGTACCTGACTCTAATGTATAAAAGAGAAGTCTTTGGAAGGCTTGGGGGCTT
>PVKC010010812.1:0-25354 GCA_004027635.1 Crocidura indochinensis
AAGGGGAGAGGAGGGGGGAGAAAAGGAGGGGAGAGAAGAGAGGGGGAGAAGAGAGGGGAGGGGAGGGGACATGTTTGAGACATGTTGTAAGGACCATATGAGCTCGTGCATTTATATACATCACTTAGCATGTGCCTGGCACATTGGATACACTAACTGACTCTCTCAAGTAAGTTTGAGTTTGCTCAAGATTTTTCTAGAAATTGGTGGTGGGAAATGAACATTGGTAAAGGGAAAAGTGCTGGAATATTGTATGATCAAAACTCAACTATCAACAACCTTTTAATTCTGTATTTCATGGTGATTTAATAATAAAAATATACTTCTGGAATGAGGTTGGAGATATTTATAGGGTTGCCTTGCATGCAACTGACCCAGATCCAATCCCTGGCATCCCATATGATCCCCTGAGCACCACCAAGAGAAGTTCCTGAGTGCCGAGTCAAGAGTAATTCCTGAGCATTGCTGTGTGTGGTCCTAAGACAAGGGAAAAAAAAAAGATTTTTCTTAAAAAATTAATATCAACATGAATTTACAAAGAGCAGTCTCATTGCTTGCACCGTGCCTTTATGACCAAGCCCAAATCTAACCATTTCTTTGGAAATCACCTAAGTCACATATGGCTATTTCTAATGAATGTCCACAGACTCAACTCCTGGAAAAGTGCTGTTACAGGCATCCAAAGCCAGATTCCACGAAGAACTCTAGCGACAGTCTCCACAGTTGGAACCTTCCAGGAACTACCTGGGCATCTGTGTGGGAATGGGTGGCCAGTGTCTGGGAGGGATATGCTCAGCCAGAACAGATAAGGTTCAGACTGTCTACGCACACTCAGACCACAGGTCCTTGAGTCTCTAACCTCTCTGCTCACTTTGCTTCCCCAAAGCACACACAAGCATCCGTAGGCAGTGAAGGCAGACCTTGGTTTCCCACGCCAGACACAGTGTGGAGGATGGGGAGCTTCAGGGTCAAGGTTGCAGACATCCTCGGGGACTGGAGAGCAGATAAGTTGGTCTAGGGAGGTGCGCATAGGAAGAATGTCCCCCATCACCCCTTTCCCAGGGGGCCAAGAAGACCCAGACCAGAAAGACAATTAAGCACTTTGAGACCGTGCTGGCTCGCCCAGACTCCTTTCCCCTCCAGGTCCACACTCAAGATCAGGCCATGACTGCGATCTTTTAAGAGCTTTGTTGGATGCCATCCAAATTTCATCCCGTCTGCCTGTAATTCTCTTTAAATCCGTCTGCCTGTAATTCTCTTTAAATCAGAGGCTTCCCCATTACTTGCCCCTCGCCTTGTCTGATGATTAAGCATTTAGGGAGCTGTTGTGGTTTTCATTTTTGCCCCTCCTCCCCTCCACCACATACCTGTTATTTGGGTGAAGGTTTCTTCTTAATTCCCCCATCTAAAAGAACAAACTACCTACTTCCTTTGACTCATGATCTGAGACGCACTTGGGTATGGAGGAGTGTCGACTTGCTGCAGGAATGTTTTAAAGAGAGGACTGAGTATATTTAAATGCATAATAGATTTCTACCCCATTTGCCAAAAGCCATCCTAAAGAGAGCTGATACAGTCAGTTAAATGCTGGTAATTATACAGTGGAAACCCAGCTCCTTGCAGACATGAAGTCAGAGGTTCTGCCACTGGCGGCTGCCTAGCACAGTGCCTGTGAGCAGCTGCCGGAGTAAACAGGGGTTGCCCAATGGCTCCTCCTCCCAGGAAAACGGAGCCTCTTCCCCCCAGAGAACTGAAATCCAGGCTGACTCCACATACGTAGAGGAAAATACTCAGAGTGGTTCCCCATCAAAATCATCTCTGCTCCTGAACTTCCAGAGCTCTCTCGAGTCCAGGCTGTCCTCCTCTCCAGCACACCATCTCCCGAGTCCACCTGACCTTCATCTACACTTCAGCGCACTGCAGTGGCTCCTACTGTGTGTGTTGACACTTCTGACCCCACAATACTTTATGACCAAATGAGTCCCATCCTGAATAGCCTCCTAATTTAGCAGTCTTCCTTGTGTGGTGTCCACGATGCGAAGCACAAATCAGTGCTTGAAGGACTAGAGAGATAGCACAGGGGCGTAGGTGATTGTCTTGAATGTGGCCAATCTTGGGTAGATGACCAACACTTCAAGGGTCCTTCAAACAGTGCCAGAGTAATCCCTAAGCAGAGCCAGGAGTAACCCCTGAGCAACCCTGCCACTTGTCCCCTTACCACCCCCCCCCCCAAACTCAATTGCTTTAGAAGCCTGGTTGGTCCACCAACATAGGTGACTGGGAATATAAACAAAATCAAGGTGTCCTGTGACTGAATCTTCCCAGTCTTACACAGCTTCTGAATTCAGCTCTGCCACCACCCCTGCACAGGATTAAGAGAGTGCAAATAAAGGTTTCCTCATGCCAATGCAACTTGACTTCAGTGCCAGTCCTTTCCTTCCTGGAGAAGCATGACCAGGCTGCAGCCTTGCTGCTGAAATGTGCACCACTGCCCTTGCCCTTCCAGGGATTGCATCACTTAAACACGCTGGACCAGGTTACATCCAACCTACCTCTCTTCTGCTTCCACCCCAAACGCACAGTACAAAGGGTCTACAAAGCCCGCAGCAGCTCAAGATGAGATAATTCCCAAGCAAGGCCAAAAATAAACGTGGATAGTGGAGGAAAGCAACATACCAAGCAATTTAAGAAAAACATAAACAAATAAACTCCCAGGAAATGTTTTCAGAAGAGAATCAATCAGGTGAGCTTCTCTAAGCAACCTTTAGAATTACTGAAAACCATCCAGGTCTGTGTGAGGCAGTATTAAGGCAGACACAGGGCAGAAGTATCTGTGTAGCAAAGGAACATCTGGGAGGGCTGGAGCTCAGTCTCTGACCTCAGTGATGGGAACCCCAGTAGAAACCTTTTTCCTAAAGGCCTCACTTCCTTCCAGACCTGTCAAGATCTTTCATGAGCACCCACATCACTGGATTTGAGTTTCAGTAGAGAACAAGTGGTGCTCCCAGTTCTTGCCGATGTTGAGATGGTGAGAAGTCATTTCAATAGTGGTGATTAGAGAAGCCTTTATAGGATATTTTTGAAAATGCAGGGGAGGGTGGTTTATATCTAGCTGTGCTCAGATATTCCTGGTGGGTTTAGGGGACCATATGGGGAGCTGGGGATGCAACCTAGGCTAGCTACATGCAAGGTAAGTTTCTTACCGACTCTACTACCTCTCTGGTACCTGCAGAGGAGATCAGCTTCCAACTTTAAAGAAAGGCTACAATTCCAAGTGCAGAGTCAAGGCTGGAGAAATTTCCAAAGCAGAAGGAAACTGGTGATTTAGCTGAAACTAGGCAGACTTTTTTTTTTTTTCATTTTTGGTTTTTGGGCCACACCCGGTGAGGCTCAGGGGTTACTCCTGGCTATGTGCTCAGAAGTCACTCCTGGCTTGGGGGACCATATGGGGAACCGGGGGATCGAACCGTGGTCCGTCCTAGGCTAGCACAGGAAAGGCAGGCACCTTACCTCCAGCGCCACCGCCCGGCCCCTAGGCAGACATTTCTTAACACAAAGAAAGTGCTCTGGTTAGTACAGAATGATAGCAAAGGGAGGGACTGTAAAAGGTTAATGAAGTCAGAGAAGAGGAAGAAAGGTCTGCGGTGGTGGTGACCACTGATCTGGGTTCTGAAAAATGACCAGCAATTGAAGGTTGTCAAGAGAAGGACATTCAAGGTACTATGAGCAGTACAGATGAAAATACAAAAGCCTAAAAGAGCAAGTCTAGGGACTGTAGGAATAGAGCTGGGGTTAAGACAGTTGCCTTGCATGTTCGGCTGATCCTCATACGATTCCTGGTACAACCTGGTCCCTCAAACACCAACAGGAGCAACTCCCAAGCACTACTGGGAGTGGATCTCCCCTCCCCTTCCTAACAATAAACAAATTCCAGATCTAGGATAAGAATATCCAAGTTGTGTCATTTTAAAAGATTCTTTTTATTTATTTATTTATTTATTTTTGGTCACACCTGGCAGTACTCAGGGGTTACTCCTGGCTCTATGCTCAAAAATCACTCCTGGTAGGCTCAGGGGACAACATGGGATGCCAGGATTCAAACCACTATCCTTCAGCATGCAAGGCAAAACACCTTACCTCCATGCTATCTCTCAAGCCCCAAAAGATACTATTTTTCTTGTAAAGCTTCTCCCTTCCTGCTCCAGATCTGCCTCTGTAAAGCTCCCAATGAAGTTAGACCATGAGGCTGGAGAGAAAGCACAGGGGTTAAGGCTCTTGCTTTGCATGTGAATGACCCTGGTTTCATCCCTGACATTACAGAGGGTCCTGAGCAGGAGTTACCCAGGAAGCTTAATAATAGCTAGAAAAGATTTGTTCTAGGGTGATTACTACTTAGCCATAACCATCAGCATCGCTAGAAAGATAAGAGGTTTTCAATGTCAGGTTCTGCAGAGACCGTGAAAGAAGTTTTTAAGTTCAAAGAATTCTGTTCACATACCTGAAAGCAAAACTTGCCCTGAGTCAGGGTGAGGGAGATAGTTCCTGAACCTGGCATGCAGGGAGAGGTCAGGAAGGAAGATGAGGACAGAAACTGCTGTGGCTTAGTAGATGACCATGCCAACAAGTCCAACTTGTGACTCAGTCATGCACAGCATAGCATGGAGACACTGGCACAACACCAGGTGAGGGACCACCTAGTTGACAAGAGAACACTTTGTTGGCTTCTCAACACTTGGGCATTCTAACTTTCCAATCTCATCCCTTCAATATGCCCCTCATTCTATCTAGCAGATAAACCATCTGTTGGGAAATACAGTCTTTGACACCAAAGGCATAGTGGTCAGTAGCAGGACCTGTCAGCATGTGAACCAGTCAAGGAGACACTCCCATCAGACAGCAGATTCAGCAAGGACCACAACCAATGAGTGGACCCACAGCAGGATGACACCAGCAGCAAGCTGCCCCAAGCCTGAGCACATACTCTGGAGACCCCACTTCCCTGCCTCTCAGACATCATTTCTGCTCCTCCATCTGCCAGAAGCTATCCTAGGGAGGAAAAACTGAGGCGTTGAAAGGCTAAGGACTTGCTCCAAGAAGGCAGGGGTAACCTGAGACAGACTGTGAATGGAAGGACAAATCATCTATGATTGGCAAGTTTAAGGCCATGCACCTCTTCCCACACTCTCCCAAAGCCAGATGGATATCATGAGGATTTTTTAAATGACTGAAAGGAAGTGTAGAAACTGTCACTTTCTTTGGCACAATCTGAGTTTCAGTGTGTGGGAGGTGGGAAAGGGAAGCGCATAGCTGGGGCAAGGCTAGCAAGTGCCATGGGGAAAGGAGAACCAAGCCCTGGTGTGCTGGCGGACAATCACAAACCAGCACAGATCCTAGCAGGCCCACTCAACCAGAATGCTCAGCAGAGTCCAAGGAATTTGCATTTTAACACCCTCCTGGTGACTCTTACTTGGAAAATACTTAACAATGGTGTAAGAGTTAGCTTCCAACCAACTAATCTGAGTGATTACTTCCTTCTAATCTAAGCAGACAAGTGTGGCCCAAGAGTGACGCGCAATGGCAGAGGTGACTGAGAAGGTGGGATAGAAAGCAGATGACTAGTCTCAACTGGTCTCAACACACTTGGCTTTGCAGATAGGAAGAAGTTATTAGTTTGCCAAGAGGGTTCTTCTGCTTCCTGATTTTTATTTCCTGTTTTGAGAAGGGGAAGGGTGTTGAGTTACACCCTTGACTGCTTGGAGAACCATATGCAGTGCTAGGGACAGAATATGGGTCATCTGCATGCAAGGCAAGCACCTTACCTCCTGTAGCTTCTCCCTAGCCCCTTTTCCAGTGTCCTTAAGTGGGGAGTTACTGAGTCTGTGTGGGCTTTAGAAAGGGGGAGCTCGTGAGTGAGCTCAGGTGGTCTGAGAAGAGCATGCTGGGAAACCTTGGGACTATCTCTGCCTCTGGGTAGAGGCGAGGAGGACCAGGGTCAGAAGCAGCATTCACGTTCTGGAGGAAGTCAGCTGAAGGATGGCAAAGACACATCACACCAGGAGGCCTCTCAGGGGTGGAGATGGATCGGCTCCACTGACACTCAATCCCACTCACATCCAGTAAGAAAATGCCCAAGGATTTTCTCATCAAAGACAACGAATAGAAGGAAATTGGCTGTTTGACTTACTGTACTTCTTTCTGTATGGTCCAGAAATTTGGGGTTTTAGAGAAAATGTTATAAAATAATGTAGCTGGAAAGTGTATTAGACATTTTTGGATTGTATGCAATCAATACAATAAACTTTAAAGAAGGCATTTATAGTTTGAAAAATAAAAAACAAGAGTTTAAATTGTATCTGCCTAAACAATTTCTCAAAAATAAGGAACTACTACTGTTTTATTAACTTCCTTAATGGATTTAGTTATGTCTAATGCTATTTATATCCAATATGCTTTCTATGTTTAGCTTATATAACAGTTAATTCCAGCTGAATGAACTACCTTAGTGACATCTTATTTTAGCACACTTCTAACAGAAATGTTTGGTTCCAAATACAGTAATCGAAGTCTATACTCAATCTAGAGTACATAAAAAGCCAGGCACTAAGAAGAATGTTTAGAACTTTTATATTTAATTGAATGCCAAATGTGAAGTCAACAGATATTTTTTTGTCTATGTTATTCCAAGCAGACAAAATATTTTTCATATTATATATCCATTATTATTATTTTGTTTTGTTTAGTTTTGAGGGTTTCACACCCTACAGCTCAGGGGTTCCTCCGGGCTCTACACTCAGAAATCGCTCCTGGCAGGCTCAGGAGACCATATGTGATGCTGGGATTCGAAACATCGTCCTTTTGCATGCAAGGCAAACACTTTACCTCCATGCTATCTCTCCAGCCACTATATATCCATTATTAGGTCTTGTTCGTTGTTGGGAGGAGGAATGATACTTAATACATTTTTGGAAATTTTCTCTTATGTTTTGTAAAAAGGTGTCCATGAACTGAATGTGCTTTTAAAGAACATGAGCTACAGTTCCTACTGACCACACTGTATGAAGCAGTGTGGCTTGCTCTAGTTGTGGTTATCTGGGTACATTATGTATTTTACCAAAGTGATGGAAATAGGTTTTAAAAATAACGAACAAATGGCTATCTACTTGGCTACCAACCACAAACTATTTCTGTGTTTGTATATGAACCTGATCTGCTTAAATATATATTCAAGGAAATTATATTTGATTTTCTCAAAAATGTAGTCAAGAAGCTAATGTTCATCCACTAGAGAAGCATATTCTGATTTCCTCATCAGCAGAACATCCAAGTTTTCCAGACCATTTCTGGTATTTAGAAGAAATAGTTATGCTGTCTTAAAACTCGAGTCAGTCATGGCACACCATGATCACTTATGATTAGAATGAAAACTGTATTACTAGTGAAACATCCCTAAAGCATACCATACTTCTAAAAATATTGATCAACACGTTTAGAAGGTATATAGCATCTCTGTATTCAGTTAGGCCTGGCAAGTTTGAAAGCAGCGCTAATGAATTTATAAAATTTCATCATTTGAAGAAAAGTTTCTCAGAATTGAATTATTTCCTTCAGTCTCTCGTGAACTGGACTATTCCACTTTGGAACATGTCAGGCTGGGTGTAGAAGGCACTGTGATAATGGCCAGGCCCAAACTCAACAAATCTGAACTTGGCAGAATTTCTTAGTCTTAATTTACTTTTTCTGGTGTACATTGGAATATGTTTCTATTAAATGCTTTATGAATGACAACCACTCTGAACCAAAGAGATCCCCCTTGGGATCTCTTCAGCTCTCCCTGTTCTTAGCATTCTTCCTTGGCAAGCAAACACAACTGTCAAGACAAACATAGAGACTGTAATTCTGATTGCCTTGAGTGATCTCCCCCTCTGCCTTTTAGCTGGAGTGTCTTTCCACTCTGTGCTTCTAAGGGGTGCTGATGTGTCTGAAGCAGCCCCACTTAGAAGGGGGCTTCTGGAACTGTGCTCTCTTGCTCCTGCCCTTTGCTAGCCTCTGCAAACAAGTCTGGGCTAGATACTGGAGGATGAGACACAAGGAAAAAGGGCTGAGTTGTTCCAGTCAAGACCAACTCCCCAGTAAGCCAGGCAAGCCTAGAGTTGCCCAGACGCCTTGTCTAAATCACTGATGTAACTCATAAACTAAATTAATGTTTATTGTTGCACACCACTCGGTTTTTGTGGTTGTTGTGCATTATTTTTGTGGCGGCAGATAATTGCTACAATAGATTCCCATTTATTTGACATCTCTGTGTGACATCTCTCCAGCAACTTTTCTGAAAGACAAGGTCTAAGAGGACAAACCTTCAGTTACTGTCTCCTTAATTCGAATGGAGGGGCAAGGAGGAGCCTGCAAAGAGTCCCTGCTTTGTTCTATGTATCCTTACTCAATCCTCTTAACCACCTTTAAAAAGTAATTTCCTCATTTGGGGGAACTGGAGGGAAGGAAGGGACTTGAGGCAGACTGATACATGATCTATCTTAAGCCACTTAAATAGCAGAATCAGGGCCCACTTTGAAGACCCGATTCTAATACTTCGAAGACCCGATTCTAAGTTTAGTTATACTTTGCAGCACATCAAAAATGATAACCAAGATTTAAAACCAACAGAGGTTATTTTGTCTAAAGTCATTGAAGACAAAAAAAGATTTTAAGAAGGCAACTGATTTTTTTGTTTGTTTTCGGGTCATACCCGCGGCACTCAGGGGTTACTCCTGGCTCTATACTCAGAAATCGCTCCTGGAAGTCTCAGGGGACCATATGGGATGCCAGTATTTGAACCACCATCCTTCTGCATGCAAGGCAAATGCCTTACCTCCATGCTATCTCTCTGGCCCAGGCAACTGTTTTCTTTAATTTTTACTCCATTGTCCAAGAGAATTGAAATACTTGACCATTTACATGGCTCTTTTCTTCAAACATCCCAGTCTTGGTATTTGATTTTTTGTCTTTGAGACACACCTGGCAGCAGTGCTTGGGACACCATAGGAGATTAGGGGATTGAATCCAGTCTGCCCTGTACAAGGCAAACTCCCTTCCCCATGTTCTATCCAGCCCCAAGTCTTGGTATAACTGCTGAAATGGCCTATTCCCAGTTGAAAAATGTCCAAATAACCAGAGATTGACTCATACTGATTTTTCACTATTAGTTTTATTTAAAGGGCTTCATGCTCAATATCCCTCTTCACCCAACCACTTATTATATGAATTGTACACATGAAAAATCAGCTATTCCTTGGTGGCGATACTGATTTTAAAGAGAATAATCAACTATCTTATATTAGACATAAATGAGAAATTAGGGAATAGAAGGTACGGAAATGCTCTGATTTTCAAAAGCAATCTCTTTAAAAGGCTCAGTAATAAGTCAGATTCTTACATCCCTCTGCCTTTTGTTATGTCTGGTCATTAAAAAATAAGTTAGAGGGCCCGGAGAGATAGCACAGTGGTGTTTGCCTTACCAGCAGTCCATCTAGGACCAAAGGTGGTTGGTTTGAATCCCGGTGTCCCATATGGTCCCCCGTGCCTGCCAGGAGCTATTTCTGAGCAGACAGCCAGGATGTCTGAGCACTGCCGGGTGTGACCCAAAAACCAAAAAAAAAGTTAGAAACGAATCATTTGGGGCCAGAGCGATAGCACAGTAGTGTGTTGCCTTGCACATGGCATCCCATACGGTCCTGAGCTTGCCAGGAGAGATTTCTGAGCGCAATGCCAGGAGTAACCTGAACACCATCAGGTGTGAACCAAAAGCCAAAACAAACAAACAACAACAACAAAAAAAGCCAAACCATTTATTTTCCGGAGATAAGAAAGTTTTCTGAGAAATTTTTTCTCTGCAAGTTATAAAGGTATCCTAGGAAAGGGAGGGAGGGACAGAGAGGGAAAAATTCCCTAGAAATTTTAAATTTAGTTCACTAAATTCAGTTTTGCATTTTTTGGGTTTTGGGTCATACTTGGCAATGCTCAGGGGTTACTCCTGATTCTACACTTAGGAATCACTCCTGGTGGTCTCAGGGGACCAGATGGAATGCCAAAAATCAAACCCAGGTTGGTTGTGTGCAAAGTAAATGCAATACCTGCTGTTCTGACCCTTTAGGATACTTTTGTTAAAATATAGTTGATTGTACACTTGTTAAACTTAAATACTGGAATGAAGACATGTTTTAAAAAGTAAACTTTTACAAATATGACATATTATCAGTGATTGTCAATTTAGAAATGAGTTTGTTTTTACCTCATACTTCCTTTATGCATTAACTAGTAGCAAAAAAATCCCTTTTGACAACTTCAGAATACAGTAAAAGTAAACCTCATTGGTGTGCAGGCCACTAATTTTGTTACAGATGAAAGCATTCAATTATCTCTATAAAATTCAATTCCTTAGAAAATGTGTTTGTGATTGAAGTACATTTTTAAAATGTGGTTATATACCACATGCTATTATACTTCAAGATCTTGATTTAAAGTTGGAGTGAGGTCATTTGTGGTTTTTGGCTAAAACAAAAATACTAATCTGTTTACTTCAGTAGAAAAGTATTTTAAATATAAAAAGGTAACCTAGAATACATTTATTCCAAACATTGTACTATGTTTGTCTAATTCACTTTTTCCCACTGCAGTCCCATACAGGCAATTAAAAGAGGACCATCATTTGTAATCTTATTTACATGAAACTTTAAATGACCAAATAAAAAGAGTTAATATCTTCCATAAAAAAAGTCCTTTTTTGATTTTCGATTTAAAATCAAAGTGACTCGGGGTCGGAAAGATAGCATGGAAGGTGTTTGCCTTGCAAGCAGAAGGGCAGTGGTTCAATTCCCGGCATCCCATATGGTCCCCTGAGCCTGCCAGGAGCGATTTCTGAGCATAGAGCCAGGAGGAAACCCTGAGTGCTGCCGGATGTGACCCAAAAACAAACAAACAACAAAAAAAAACAAAAAAAACAAAAAAAAATCGAAGTGACTTAAGTTTAAGTTTAAGCTTAAATTTAAGACAGGCAGTCTCAATGGAGAAATTTCTGTAGGGTAGAGGTTTGCATCTGTTACTTCTCATCAGGATAATCTCTATATTACCTCAACTACAAAAGCAATAAAAATGCAGACATAAACAAAACTACAAAAAGATGCAGAGTTCGCTACCTTAACAGTCTCAGCTGTGAATAGAGCTACATTTCTTTCAGCACTAGTATATTCTTTCAGTACTAGTATATTCGTGTGCCAGCAGATGGAGAGTTTCTGCTTGGTGTCCTTTGGGCTTTGCCTTTAGAAGCTTTAGTATCACTCAGTCTCACCGTGGGGTAACAGAATTCCAAGGTACCTCTCCACATCTCTATCTCCCTTCTACCTGGGTTCTTTTGGTCTCACCTACCTAGCTCTCAGCTAACATTTTTTGGCTCACTACACAGGGCAGCAGCAGTTAAGTCATTTCAGTTTTCAGAAAAATCCAGGTGCACAAGCAAGAATTCATTTTGAATAGCTTCAAAAATCCCATCTACCCAAAGTCCGTGCATCTATGAACACTGTTACAATGGCATTTTAACCTTCCTCTTCTGCAGTTCTTGTAATGATTTTCCTAAAGTAGTATTTGTTGGGCCATACCCAACTGTGCTCAAGGATCACTCCTGGTTTTGTTTAGGGGACCACATGCAGTGCCAAGGATTGAACTGGGGCTGGCTGCCTGCAAGGCAAGTGCCTAATCTCTCCAGCTCTGAATTAAGATTGTAGTTATTTGCAAAGTTGCATGACAATTTTATAAAATCACCCTCAGTTAAGCCAATCCTATATTTTGATGCTTATACATATTACAAAACTGCTACACCTTTGTGATGCTTTTAACTTTGCTCTTTCTAGATCCCTCCCATTTGTTTTAGGTTGGATCCATCTAGTTTATTTTGAAGGATGAAAGTCTGTTCAAAAGTAGGCTGGGGAACAGATGTTCTAGTAGATTAACATAGCCATACATGATTAAAAAAGACCACATGGGATTCCAGGTATTGAACAGGTCAGCAGCATGCAAGGCAAGTGCCCTACCTGCTGTATCATTCTAGACCTGAAATAAGGTACGTTTAAAGCACAACTGTTCCTTTGCTAACAGTACATTATAAGAGAAAATATGAGTTTCACCTTCTGAAAGACTTATTTTGTTTACTGCTTAGGTCATGTCTATTAGCTCATTAGATTTTGAAATAGTTCTAACTCTGAAATAAATGCCTGACTTCGCTGCACTGTGGAGAGTATTACTGTGTGTGTGTGGGGGGGGGGGGGTGATGAGGATATATTTAACTGTTTATCTGTTCACCAGGAAAGCTAGACAAATGCTGCTACCACCAAACTTTGAAAAAAATAAAGGATGTTTAAAAACTAATTCTATTATATAAAATACAACCCTCCCCACAATTCAGGACATGGACAAAATTTAATTTCCTCTTAAAGAATAATCAGTGTAAGTTAAGTCAATTTAAACAATTAAAAATTAGTTCCATAATAACATGACAAACAACTGAAATGACTTTTTTTTTTTTTTTTTTTTTTGGTTTTTGGGTCACACCCGGCAGTGCTCAGAGGTTACTCCTGGCTCCATGCTCAGAAATTGCTCCTGGCAGGCACGGGGGACCATATGGTGCACCGGGATTCGAACCGATGACCTATTGCATGAAAGGTAAACGCCTTACCTCTATGCTATCTCCCGGGCCCCTGAAATGACTTTTTTTAATGCTGGGAAAAATGTTTTTCAGTGGTGAGCACAGGTGAAGAGCAAGCAAGGTAAATCATGAATTATTCATTCACACACAGATATAAAAACTAGCCAGAAATCACAGGGCATTTAAGCAATGTTTTCTTAAATAAAACGTTTTCCTTTTATAACTTTAAATAAGACTAAAATATTTGGTGGGGTAGGGGTAATATTTATTTCGTAATTTAAACTTAAATAAAAGCTGTAATAAGAACACAGCTCATTGCTGAATTTAAAAAGCTCATTATACTTTGAGCAGTCACAGGATGAACACAACCACTGTCTATATACCATCATGCAGAGGACACAATCTCTGAGAACCATCAGAAACATAAAACTGCATTTAACATACTGCATTACTGAAAAAAGATCTGACCACTCATAGAAAAATCTACTGGTATTCTAGCTGGCACCTGCAGGGTAAGAGGCTGTCAAAATTGACAGTCAAGCTCAGGTAAGGATCAGGACCCACTGCACCTCCCATCTTCCTTCATCTGCCACTGGCTGACCCAGCTAGTAATACTTGTCAATATAGAAGTCACTATGAAGAACTAGAATAGCACTTTCTGGCATCTATTAGGTTATCTGTATCACCACTACGCTGATACCATTAAATTATAACTTGTTTTAAATTAAATGTTCAATCCACAATGAGTGAAGAGAGCATATATCCAAATCTTGTAAACAGCACCACAGGGCATCTGAACTGTCACAGATGTTACAATATATATGAGAAGGAAAATCCCAAGAACACGCAGGGTATCAAAGGATTTCTGGTGAGCATAAACTTTTCTAGTTGGAGACTCAAAGTCTCATATACAGGTCAGGCACACACAGGCAGGTCGTCACCCTAAAGCAAACCCCCCCCCCCATAGCACTGGAGAAAATGTAAGAATTCTTAGGTATATAAAACTTGTATTGAGACCATCAGCTCAAAAATAATTTTAGAGGGAGCAATAACATAGTGAGTAGGGAACTTGCTTTTCACACCCTTGACCTGGTTCAAAATCCCTGGCATCCCATATGGTTCTCCTAAAACCCACCACCAGAGTAATTCCTGAGTGCAGAGCCACCAGCAACCTGGGGATCACTGGATATGGCTCCAAAAGAAAATAGTTTAGGGAGGGTTCAGGCTTGATTCCTAGTACCACACACTCCTCCCAAGCACAAGAGGAATAGGTCTTAACCCCAACAAAAAGTCCTTAAGATAACTAATGCCTAGTCCCAAGATATCTTGGTATCTATTTTAAAGCATCACATTTAACTTAAATAAATCAGAGCAGTTTAATTTCGCCCATGAAGCCAGTTTTCAGATAAATCCTCTAAAGGATTTATGATTTTATTCAGTTACATAGGGTTTTGCTGTATCATTTCAAGTTTTCCAGTGCTAAATAATCCAGCACTGTATGTCTCTTCATATTCTTTTTTTAGTTGGAAACACTCTGCCAACTATTTCCCACATTCCTGTTTCATATATTGAAAAAACTGCCAACTGGAGCTACATCCCTCAGATTACCAAGGTCAAGGCTTATGTATTTTTAATGTGCTCCACCACAAGGTCTGACCTTGGGAAGAGAAGGCAGTAGGAAAACATTCTCGGATACAAGTAAATTTATTTTGCCTATGATGCTATGATCTACTCCGACGACTCTGGGTTGCTTTCATATCAATCTCTAGTTTCCTTTTGCTGTCTTGTTATAAAAATGGTGCCAGACTCTCGCTATCACTAATAAAAAGCTGAAAATATTTTTGTCTTCAAGGTCAGTATCAAAAGAGCAAAATGTGAGGTAAAGTTGTTTAAATGTCCAATTTTAGTGGTGTATTAAAAAAAAAAAGGGCCCAGGAGATAGCATGGAGGTAAGGCGTTTGCCTTCCATGCAAAAGGTCATCAGTTCGAATCCTGGTGCCCCATATGGTCCCCCGTGCCTGCCAGGAGCAATTTCTGAGCATGGAGCCAGGAGTAACCCCTGAGCACTGCCGGGTGTGACCCAATAATAATAATAATAAATAAATAAATAATAAAAAAACCAAAAAAACCCCCCCAAAAAAACAGGATTAAAAGGCCCATGTTACTTGCTACATGAAGCCATCCAATTTAATCTATGAGTTACATAAAGCAGATAACTTTCCTTAAACATATAAGTATGCCCACCAGAAAAGGTGGGTACAATTTTTTTCACCACAATTTTTTTTGTTTGAACTTAGAATGTATTATAAAGATGAAGCCGGAGCAGTGGCAAAGCGGTAGGGCACTTGCCTTGTACACGGCTGACGTAGGACGGACCTTGTTGGTTCAATCCTCCAGTGTCCCATATGGTCTGCCAAGCCAGGAGCGATTTTTGAGTGCATAGCCAGGAGTAGTCCCTGAGTCACAGGGTGTGGCCCCAAAACCAAAAAGAATGTATATAAAGAAAGTGGCATAACAGATATTTTCTTATAGAATTACCGAGAAATGGAAAAATGTCTTTTGGAAGAGATTTTAGTTAAGACTTTATTTCTACAGACAAATGTTGAGAACCAACTTTAAACAACAGTATTGTAAAGGGTAGAACTTAATTTAGAACCAAAGAGATAGCAAGTTATCTAGTGACTAACACTGTAAAATAGCCAAATGATTTAAAGCCACAGGAAGACCGTGATAGCGTGAACTGAATATATAGTTAACAACCTTCTTAACTCCAAAGTCTCACTTTTGCTCTCTAATCAATATATTGTGAATTTCATGGGGAGAATTTTTTTGGGGGGAGATAAACCTTTTAGTCTTTTCTACAGAATTAATGAATCTTCGATTGTATGACCAATAGCACCTTCTTCACACAAAGCACTTGGATCTCAGTCAATGGTGAAATCTGGGGTTTATTAATGAATTTATGCACTGGAGCAGTTCAATTGACACTGAAGGGAACTTGTTTAATATATTCTTGTACCTGTTGATCAGATAGTCCAATGAACTGTAACAATCCATTCTTGTTGAACACAGCTCAGGAAGTCAGATCTGAACCACCTTCAGGCTAGCCTTAAAATACTGAAGAACTTGACATAGTACTGTTACTTCCCAAAATATCTTAAAAGCAGCAATCATAGCCGGGGTGGGGGGTGGGGGGTGGAGGGAGGGGATGAGGTTTGTGTTTAATCCGGTATCGTGTGTGTGTGTGTGTGTGTGTGTGTGTGTGTGTGTGTACATGCATACATAACTAACCTTAAATTAGTACCTTCCAGAGACCATTGGATGTGTAATAATTTATAAGGGAAGACCTTTATTTGATATTATTGTATTGCTATTATAATTCTTGTCAGGCTGCCTAAAAAATGGTGTATTAGAACCAACAAAATAGAAATCAAGGAGAATGAGAAAGTTTCTCTGTTCATGAAAGTAAAATGTTTGCGAATAAATTCAAAACCTTTTCTCTTAAGATCTGAAATAAAAACAACAGAATCATTCAACATTGTAAAATGTATACAGACAACTGATCCTTAAGTTTTTTTTCTGTGTATATGTAAATTCATATACACACATTATATAATTTATTTTCTACTAAAGATTTAAGGCAGTTATGTTATATATAAAGTCAGTTATAATTTATTCAAGATAGAACAGTTCCTACTCAAGAAATTATGTGAACACAGACAAATTCTTATCATAAAGGCTATTATGAGGCTATCTGTATCTAGTACAGCTCATATTTTCTGCTTGAGAGGAGGCTACAAACACAGGATTTCCACTGCCAGAGATAATTCGTCCCTCAATACCAGTACATAAAAGGCAGCCTGAACAGACAAAATATTCACAAACACGGAAAGATAAAAAAGGAACTCAACAGTAGAATTCTGACTGATTTTACAGACCACACACTTCCATTATTTCTTCTGATTGTATTAAATAACTCAATATGCTCCAAGGTAAAAGTAGGGCTAGTAAAATATTACCACTGTAAACATAATTTTAAATAGGAGCTGATGATTTATGTTATTTTCTGGTCACTGAAACACTTTGAGAGTAAATTTCTGACTCTTATCTAATATTTTAGTGATTGATAAACTTGAATAATATTATAGTCTTCAAGGTGAAAAGCTTAGGACCCTGGGTATGAAGAGCACCATCCTTTTTGGTCTTTACTAAAGTTCCAAAGAGAGAAAAATTCTCACACATGTAGATAAGACATGGACGTCGAGGGAAAGGCAACCAGCAATACTACCAAGATACAGTCAGTAAGTGAGGAAGACCAAAATTCAGTTGACTATAAAGGACTTGGCAAAATAAAGCTCACAAAAAAAACCAACAGCAACAACAAAAACCCAGTAATAGCTTCTCTCCCAGTATTAGTGTGTTAGTTCAGTATTAGAGAAGTCATGTGCTGCTTACATCCAGCAGTTATATTGGATAGCAGAGTGAGAATGGGAAGCAAACTGAAGCTTGAAAACAAAAGCTTTAACATAGGGACTTTTCTTTGTAAGTTTTAGCTCATACCAGCTGGTGCTCAAGAATGATTCCCAGGTCTCTCCTGGCAGGGCTAAAGGGACCATGAAATATCGGAGCTCAAACTCAGGCAGGTACTAACAGACCACTGAGCTAGCTCTCCAAGCCCCAATGACAAATTTTATGTAAAGATCTCCACCTGTTGCTTTATAATCCACCACACCAAGCAGATCAGGAGGTATCTATTACTGAATAAATTATCAAAGTATTTAGTTATTAAAAAAAAAGAACAATCTTTAAGGTATATTTGGACACCTTTTGAAGAGGTAGAGAAATCAACTGGTATATATACTTTTTTATTTGATTTCAACTAGCAAGTGATGGGAATGATTGTTTTCCACCTTCAAAGTCTTAAGTCCCAATGAAACTAACATTAAAGGCACAAATAAAGTAAAATTAAAATAATTTTAACAAAGAAAACTCCGATGTTTTTAAAAGACAGATGAAACAAAATTAGATGTTCAAAGTTAAAACAACCAAAACAACCCTGTCACACAATTTGCAAATATGTACTTAGAATGCAGAGGAAGAGCACAAAATAATTTTCAAGAAAAATCAGGCCGCTTTCCTTCCTGATAAATAATGGGTCCCAAATGAGAAAATAAGCACAGCATGAAGGTCAGGACCAAATATTAGCCATTTTTTTTTTTATTACTCAGCACCTATCACAGTGGCTAGAAAAAGAACAGAAACCAGTATTTATTGAATGGGTATATAGGTCGTAATGTCTAATTGGTATAAATGGTGGAGTTCAACACAAACTAGGAAACTTTCTTAAAGTAGGATGAACAGAGTGTATGTAGGGTTCTTACTATTTATGAGGAAAGCGCCTAAATCCACCTGTGTTTTCTAGTTTTAGTCAATCATTATATAGACTTCATATTCTTCTTCTTCTTTTTTTTTTTTTTTTTTTGGTTTGGGGGCCATACCCAGCAGTGTTCAAGTGTTAGTCCTGGCTCTATATTTAGGAATTACTCGTGGAGGGTTCAAGGAAACCATCTGGGATAAAAAAAACTGGGTTGGCCACATGCAAAACAAACACTCTGTCCACTGTATTATCACTCCAGCCCCAAGAGCCTTCATTTTCTTAAAAAGAAACATAGCTTCAGCCAATGAGATGGAAGTCAGTGAGATCGTCACCAGTTCCCTGATGCAGCCCTGAGTTGTCTCCGTGGACCACAGAGTGAGAATCACCTATAAGGATGGAAATCTGACAGAAATCATGGTCATGGCATTCGCATGTTATTAAAATCAAAGAAATTATCATTACTCATAAAAGGGAAAGTCTGAGTAATGTTGCTACTTTCAATACAGGCAAAATTCAATAGAGGTACTTATTACCCAGAAGAATGAAAATAATCTTAAGCAAAAATAACGAAACAAAAATGAGCCCACGATAGAAAAAAAAAAACACAAACAGTATCTCATTAAAAGGAAAAACCTGATTATTAAATCATAGTCACACAAAAATGAATCAGACCCAGAAAGTCTGATGTTTGGCAGGTATAGCTGCTCAACGCAAGTGCTGTCACACTGTAAAGAGGCATCCCACCATGGCCTAGGAGGTTCAATCCTCCATCAGAGGGCTGCATGCAGTTAACTCTGTGCCACTTAACATAGGGGTACAAATGAAAATGCCAGGACATTCTACCACTTCCAAAGTTGTTTCTGAAACTCAAGTAAGTAAACGCTTCCAAGGGCAGAGGTTCCACTGACTGTATCATCCAACATATAGCATAGCCACAGTGGTCAAACCTGATACGTTTATTCTAATCACAAGACTTGAGGCAGACATTGTAATCACTTAGTGGGTAGCAGCAAGTCTAGAACAAGCAATTACTGCAATGGTGAAAATTTGCCCGAGGCAGACATATAGAAGGGGTGGTTAATTAAATGACACTGACCTGGTATAACGACAAAACCTTTATAGCAAGGGTTTGAGGAGTAAGAAATATTTTTGAGACTAACAGTCTATCATAAAATAAGGCCACCGCCAACTATTATAAATGTAGACCCATTTTGACTCTCAAGCTTGGACCTGTGTAAGTTTTTATATAAGGCATTGATACCCAATAGTGAATTTCCTTTCAAACATACTGTTGGATTTGCAGTTCTTCTCCTAGCCATGAGTGCCTACCCTGGTAAGCAGCACTTCCTTAGAGAAGCTTTTCTTCCTTCCTGCTCTACCACAGTGCCCTGTCTTTTTCATTGACAAATAAACTGATTTAGTTATAAAGACTCATAACAAAGGGCTTGGCTATCTGATTTACCTTTGACTCAAGGCTGAGAGAGTTCCTGGCACTTTTGTTTACGTAACAGAGGACAATAAATATATTTTAATGAATAAAAAAAATCATTATACCAAGTTTACATAAACACATACATATACAAACAAACATAGAAAAATGGGGACTATCTAATAGGTTTGAAACAGCCAAATGTTGATAGTACTGAAAAACGGTACTTGCTGAGATGGGTGACTATTATTTTAAAGAACAAGTACCAAAGATACCTATCTTCAAAAATATGAAAATTTACTAGGAGGGGATCAGAAGTGGTTCTTTTCCATTTCTTCTGAGATGCACACAAAAAGAAACGTTAAAGCTGCAGTGAGTTGACAATAGACAAAAATATTAGCTTCAGAATGGATATAAACATAGAAGCAAAACTCACTGTAGAGCATAAAAGATGGTTATAATAGACAACCATATAACTAGAATTAGTTAATAACAGCTCAGACTATAAGTAATTAAGAAAAAAAACTTGCTAATGGCTTCCCCCCAATTAAAAAGATTCTGAATTAATAATTATGTAAAATAACAGATCTTATAAATTGTACAACACTTTTTTTAAAAGACAAATGATCCTTTATCTGCAGATCATACCTATCACTTTTCTAGGTATTTTGCAGAACCAATTTACAAAAGGCCCATTTCATAATACAATCTGGCAACTACATCAAAGTAAAATAGTCAAATTAAAGAACACAAAGGGGTTTTATATCTATAGATTGGCTTTTTTTTTTAAAAAAAGGATAAATATACTGAAATAATTGTAATATATCCCTGAAAAAGAATTATATTGTCACCTGTGCATTTTTTATGAGGTGTGAGGGGGGAAAAAAAATCAATAGACTGCTAAGTTAAACAAGTCAATCTGTTGAAATTTGGTTTCAGACACAGGGACTTCTCCAGATGAATTCCTAATACCCCAGAATCAACTGGTGCTAGTAATATCAGTGCATTCATTACTGGCATTGGATGTCTTGCTATGCTGTTTTGGTATCGAGACAAAAATAGGATAAAGAAATTTGGAAAAGATTTTTTTTTCCAGCAAGGTGTCCTTATGAGATAGCAGTGAATAAAAAGACAAAAAAGAATGATTACTTAAGATACACTGAACACACTAAGGTCAAGGATACCAAAACTTAATCCACTTTTCTTACCCCCAAGAGTTTATTTTTGGTAAATGGCAAAAAATTAATTTTTCTACAAGGGAAATCTGCTTCTAAATGATAATTTGAAAATCTTGATATATATTATATATTAAAAAAGACACACAAAAATAACGGAGAAGTGGGAATAACAGATTAGGTACAGTAACTATAAAGGCTTGCCTAAATCAAGAAGCAGCACACACACATATACCTAATTTATGCAAACTAAAAATGTATACAAACAGCACAATACTGTGATACTGTATCATGATACATTACCTGTACACATTACTACTACTGTTATTAATAAACCTTTGGGACACTCTGTTTTATGCCCAACAAGACATCAGTCAGTCTTTAATTTCTTCTTTTCTTCCTTTATGGGAGGGAATTTCTAGACACTAAATTTCCCATCTAAAATTCAAATATAGGAAACTGATTCCACAAGGTGCTTTAAATTGATGAGACCTCAAGTGCTGTTTTCTTTCTTGAATGTTTGGATAGTAAACAGTCCATGGGGACCACACACAAATACTATGACAGAAGAGTTGTTACATTAAGTCTTTTGATGGGACTTGATTGGTGACGAAGCCTTATGACATGCTTGAGCAACGCACTGAAGGGGATCCCATCTGAGTTAATACTTTGTCCAACCACTGTAGAGGTCCATTCAGATGAAGTTCAATCCAGCAAGGAGTGCTTGTAACTGTCTGCCTCCTGTTTAAAAGAATGTCAGAAAATAACTGAACCTGAAAACATGTCGTTTTTTAAGTTAATATACATAAACAGTTAAATAAACGTATAAAACTATATATTCTAGAATCTATATACCTTTGAACAAAATAGTTTGCAGTCTATTATCTTAAAAACATTTTTATCTTCAAAGCCCAAGTAAGTACTACAAACAACCTTTTTCTTCCTTTAAAGAAATTTTAAAAAACATTCTTTTCCCCTCAAATTAAAATGAAACAAATCAGAATGGTTCCCAGCAAATCAAAATCCTACTGTCAAACAGAATATACTCACATGCCAAATAAGTCTAATGAGTAAGTCTTAAATATATAATATATAAATATATAATAAACCAGAACTGTGGCTCAAGCTTATCACAAATAGTGAAGGATTCAACAGTCAATATCAATATACAATATTCCTTTTAGCAACATCACGTAAGTTTCTAATTAAGTAGACTACTACTTTAATGAAATAGATCATTCTCTAAGAATCAAAAAGTATCAGTGACAACCTGCCACTTCATTGTACTGCTGTTCTGTCGTGATTCCTATATACAGTAAGTCAGAGGAATCGCTTCCTCAGTTCTTCAGATCTAAGAAAAAGTCATTGTCAACTCTATCTCCAAGTGACAACAGATCAACATAATTTACAACTATATATCAAATGATGTGGATTTCTGTAGTACATGGTATGGGTGTTCCACCGACACCCTTCAGGGTTTTAAGTGCTGTCTAGTAACTTCCAGTTATAAGTGCTTGAATTTCTGTGCCTGAGAATTGGCCTGCTCTGTCCACGTGTAAGGCAGGCTAGTAGTACCAGGAAATTCACAGCCCAGGAACAGCCAACAACCAATGACATAGGGACTGGCATTTTGATGTCTAGTTTCCTTTCTCTGTGAGTGAAATTCTGTGTTCCTTAATATTTACCGAAAAGTTCCTAGGAAACAGAGTCTAGTGACCCACCCAATATAGGATGTGGCTTAATAATCGTACTGGCAGTCATCCTTCTCTATCTCACTTCCCTCAACCCCCATCCCCAACAGTTTCCTCTATTTCCTGAAGAAATTCTTGGCACTTGAATCCTTGTCTTAGGATCTGAGACATATACTAGACATTCTGATATACGATCATTCCTCAAATGTGACATGACACATGGAGCATAATATAACAGACCCAGACTCACTGGCATAAAAGTTTGCTTTTGAGACTCAGTTTTCTTTATATACACAAAATTCCATTAGCACACTTCACAAGTTGAAGAATATTAATAGTGATTGAGTGTGACTCTTTTACACCTTTCTCGGGTCTTTTTTTTCCCCCCGTTTTGTTCTCTTGGATTAGGTATTCTAAGTGATTTTGCTAAGCTCTTCTTTACTTTTGGTTTTTATCACTTATTTAATTCTAAGTATTTCTCAATTTATTATCAATCAGATCACTTATATCAGCTTAATCTGTAGAATTAATTCATTTAGGGCATGGAAGTTGTTACTACAGTTAAAAGAGCACAGAAATATGCCAGGCATATTGTCCGTCCTGTGTCTACTCATTTCTGATTTACTTAATTCAGCTGCATTTCTCAATTATTTTCTATTTACTTTAACTATTTTTTAATTGTGACCAATGTGAATTACAAGTCTTATTTACTTTATTTTTTATGGTGGCAATCAAGCTGGCACTCAAGAAAGTGAAATAGGGGCTGGAGCAATAGTGCACATGGCTCATCAGAGACAGACCTTGGTTTGATCCCGTGTCCTATATGATTCCCCCAAACCAGGAACGATTCTGAGCAAATGGCCAGGAGTAACCTCTGAGCGTCACTGGGTGTGGCCCAAACTGCCCCCCAAAGTGCAATATTTTAGAAATCTAACCATTTATTTGTGCAGTCAGCTCTATTATTATTACTATTATTAAGGATAAAATGTTCCTAGTTACTACCCATAGTTCTCAGATTTATGGTTATCTGGGTGATTTTGATATGAAAATGTTAAAGAATACTATTTTAATCATCCAAATCAGATATTCCTGACACCAAATACATGTAACACTGCTTTCTCTCATTATAAATTTTCATTTACCTCTGGGTAAAAGTGGCAGAGAATCCGTGAATAAAGGGCAGAATCCTTCTCCACAAATTTAAACTTCTCTTAACAGAAATAGAGATAAAGAACTCCTCTCCAGTGATCTGCATATTTACACTCAAGCCACTGAATTTCTACCATATTTTTCAACAATGTGATTTTTTTTATTTGTTTTTTTTGTTTTTGGGTCACACCTGGAAGCACTCAGGGGATGCCGGAATTCGAACTACCATCCTTCTGCATGCAAGGCACACACCTTACCTCCATGCTATCTCTCTGGGCCCCTCAACAACCTAATTTTTAAGGGAAAAACATGATATAAAAATGTCCTCTGAGGGGTCAGAAAGATAGCACAATGGGCTCAAGTGTCAGCTTTGCATACAGGAGTCGCAGGCTGGAGTTCCAGCTGCACATGGTGTCCCACCTCCGTCCAGCAACACCCCTGCCCCATTAGGCCCAATATTAAAATGAAACAAAAAGAATACGCAGTCAGACTGGGATATGGATCAAATGGTAGAGTGCATGCCTAAAATAAAATGCATTTCCTAGTATATCATATAGGTCACCACTACCAATACCAATACCATTGTCCCCACCCTTCACTTCCTCCCTAATCCCTTGTACCACTGGGTATGGCCTTTCAAGAAAAAATTTCAGATTTAAATCTAATTTAAACACTTTAAATCTAATTTGTTGTTGCTTTGGTCAGACCTGATGGCGATCACTCTATCCTTTGGTGCTTGGTAACTGGCCCTAGAGATGCTTGGAAGACCATAGGGCAGCAGGGACTGAAATATTTTTTTCTTTTTTATTAAAGATAATATTTTGGGTTTATTTTCTGGGGTGGACCACACCAGGGGATGAAACCATTTTTAATACCAACTCAGATCAATGTAAGTTCAAACAGAAAAAAGGGAATGCATCATTCTTTAAAGGTATCACAGCTCAAAAGATATATAAGAGATATAGAAAGACATAAAAAGAGGGGTCAGAAAGGGTAGTGAGCTGTTGCCTTGCACACAGCCTGTTATCAGTTTGATCCTGGGCATTCCATAAGGTCCCCTAACACTGCCAGGTCACAGATGCACAGTGGGAATGCCTTCCTCCAAAGATATAAATTATTCAAAGACTATATTTTGAATAAACAAAATATCCAACCAGCAGGCTCAAAAATTATCATTGCGGGGCCCGGGAGATAGCATGGAAGTAAGGCGTTTGCCTTTCATGCAAAAGGTCATCGGTTCGAATCCCGGTGCCCCATATGGTCCCTCGTGCCTGCCAGGAGCAATTTCTGAGCATGGAGCCAGGAGTAACCCCTGAGCACTGCCGGGTGTGACCCAAAAACCAAAAAAAAAAAAAAAAAAAAAAATTATCATTGCAATAATCTATACTTCACAAAACTCCATTAAGATTGGTAATCAATTTCAAATCAAACAAATTGATGAAGCAGGAATACTATTATTATACTTTCTATAAGTATCTTAAGTAGGTATTCATTCAGTCAGCAAGTACTGTGAGTTGGAGAAAGAAAACTTAATTTACTCACAGTCTATCCCTTTAATATATTAGGAAGTTTTCCCTTTCATTACATTGGAATACAAGCTATTATTTAATTTAGCAGTGACCAAAACTCAATGACGACAACTCAGCTTTTAAGAACCTCTGTTATTATAAATGTTACTATTAGAGGAAGATTAAGAGTTAAAGAGTGTTATGCAAGCTGTCTTTACTACTTACAAATGCAGGGCTGTGAATCTTTTCTAAGCCTTTTTTTTTTTTTTTTTTTTTTTTTTTTTGGTTTTTGGGCCACATCTGGTGATGCTCAGGGGTCACTCCTGGCTTGGGT
>PVKC010010813.1:0-25341 GCA_004027635.1 Crocidura indochinensis
ATAAACCAGAAACAGAGGGAGAAACGCAATCTAGAAGACCCCGGGGAGAGGGTGGAGGATATGGGAGGCAGAATGGGAACGGGGGTGGAGGGAGGACAACTTGGTGATGGGAATTCCCCTGATTCAATGTTTATATGTAACTGGAACATTACTGTGAATGACATGTAAACCACTATGAATAAAATAAAAAAAAAAAGAATTCTGGTGTTCTCTGTCAGAGGTCTGTTCTTCATGTTTGATTTTAGTTAGCAGTACTGAGTCAGTTGACTGGCTTAGTAGAGGATTTCACTAAGAGCATTAATAGCCAAGTGCTTCTATGCCAAGTAAAGTAAAAAAAAATATTTAGGGAGGCCAGAATGATAGCATAGCCAGTAGAATTTTAGCCTTCATGCAGTTGGCCCAGGTTGACCTAGGTTCAATCCCCAGCATCCCAGTGGTGCCCCAAGCCTGCCAGGAGCAATTTATGAGTACAGAGCCAAGAGTGACCCCAAGCACCACTGGGCATGGCCCCAAAGCAAAACAAAACAAAACAACAACAAAATAAAACAAAAAAAATTCTTAGGGGCCAGAGTGGTGGCGCAAGCAGTAGGGCGTCTGCCTTGCACAAGCTAACCTAGAATGGAATGTTAGGGGATCAAACCACAGCCAGGAGCAATTTCTGAATGCATAGCTTGGAGTTACCCCTGAGTATCACCAGGTGTGGCCCCACTCCCCACCAAGATAAATATTCTTTCATCTGTGTCTGTGTCAGGAGATGAGGGAAGCATTCACCCTGACTTCAGGGCACTAGCCAGCCCAGCTGAGACAAGCACTGGTGAAGGTGACTGCATTTGAATTTGGAGAAGACATGAGACTTGAAAGCATGGAGCCTGTATATGCTGAGCCCTTGCTATCCTGAGCAGAAACATGGGGATTAAGTGTGTAAGGTATTGTGCTCGATCTTCCCATAACCCTTACATATACCCAGCAGTTAAAAAAAAAACTGAACTTCAGAACAGCCTCCAATGATAAATCAGGATTTCGTATATCTTTCTTTTGTGCAGAGAAAAAAATAGTGGTTTTGTTGTGATTATCTAGAATTTATATCTTAATAGACATATTTGTATTAGTAACCTTCATTTTAGGTAGAATTATCCAAACCACAATCCTATTATTTTTAAATATTCATAAGTTCTGGGGATGAAATGTGGAAGATAGTGAATATAGTTTGCAACACTGTTACGTCTATTTAACAATTGCTAAGGGTGAGGGCTTCCTAAACACAAGAAAAGCCACTGCGACCTAAACTTATTTGGGAGGGGGGTTATCTCTTAATATATGAATAGCAAGTTACGTTGTATACTTTAAACATACATGATGTTAAGTGTCATTTATGTGCAATAAAGTACTGAAAAATCAAAATGCATAAAAATCTACTCTCCTGTACAAATGGTCCATATAGTACCTGAGCTTTTGTTTGCTTTTGTAATGCAAAAGCGTCAGCCTGGTACACCACACACCTGTGATGCATGTGCTCTGCCACTGAGCCACGTCCCCAGCCTTGATTGTATGTCTCAAAATATTTCAAGAATATTTAGTGGGCCCGGAGAGATAGCACAGCGGCATTTGCCTTGCAAGCAGCCGATCCAGGATCAAAGATGGTTGGTTCAAATCCTGTTGTCTCATATGGTCTCCCGTGCCTGCCAGGAGCTATTTCTGAGAGCAGATAGCCAGGAGTAACCCTTGAGCACCGCCGGGTGTGGCCCAAAAACCAAAAAAAAAAAAAAAAAAAAAAAAAAAAAAAAAAAAAAAAAAAAAAAAAAAAAAAAAAAAGAAAGAAAAAAAGAATATTCAGTGAAATTTTCAAAATGAAAAAGTCAAAACTGTTAAACTGGGTTCATAGTGGTGATGTAGTAAGTAGGGTGCTTGCCTTGCATGCAGTTGACCTAGGACGGACTGCAGTTAAATCCTCTGGCGTTCCATCTGGTCCCCCAAGCCAAGATCAATTTCTGAGCGCAGAGTCAGAAGTAACCAGGTTTGGTCCCCAAACAAAACAAAACCTGTTATACTATCATGATAATGTAGCAAATGGTTTTAAGATTATATACATATACATGTATATAATGTATATGCCTGTTTTATGTGGTTCATTTTTATTTGAATGTTTCTTATTTGGTAAGTTGGTTTTGATTTGGGGCCACTTGAGTGGTACTCAGGGCTTGTTCCTGGTCTGTACTCAGGTATCCTCTTGACAATCTTCACAGATCGCATTGCAATGCCAGGGACTGAATCCAGGTTGGCCTAGTTGCAAGGCAGGCACCTTTACTCCACTATCTCCACTATCTTTCCACCCCAGTGTGGTCTATTTTCAACATTTAGAATAACAAGAATAAAATCTATTTAAAATTAAAATATATTAATCTACTTAGTTTCCTGCAATCATTCTTTCATAAAAGCCAGAGAGATAGTATAGAGATGAAGTACCTGCCTTACAAGTGGCCAACACTGATTTGCTCTTCAGCACTACCAGGGTGTGCCTTGAGCACTGTTAGGAATGTCCTCTGAACATTAGTACTACTGGGGTATTGTTACACCACTACTGGAAGAAATTAATCTCTTGGATTAGTGAAGTCCATAATGTAAGTGAAGTGTTTTTGTATTCACTGTAATAGCAAAAAATCTGATTGCTGTAAAAATTATTGGGATGATTGGGAAGAATACAATCTATATTTAATATTGCATTTGTGTCCAAGCACTTTCACTCACCTTTTTATCTAAATATGAAAAATGCTATCTATAGTGGTCATTTTTGTGGAATGTTGTGACACTGAAAACTATTTTGTTCAGATGATACAAATATATTGGTGAGGTTTTTCTACAAAGTATAAATAGAAAGTTTATAAAGAATAAAAGATCTTCCATATTGCTATCTCAAAATACCTCTCATCAACATAACATCTGTTTTCTTAGATGTGAGTACTTATTAATATATAAATTATATTGATTATGTGCTCTATATTCTTTGCTGCTGCTTAGTCTTATATTAATAAATGTCATTTATAATGAGGTTATTGTGAACCATAGTTTAAGTTTTGAGGTGCAGTATGAATAGTCATATTAGCAGAGCTTATTTTTATAAGATTGAATCATACAGTACTATCACTGTTCGACCTTCTATAAAATGGAAATTTTTATAATAATTGTAATAGGCATGCTCGAAGATCCAGAAAGCCTCTCTCCCCAAAAAAGGGCTGGAGATACAGCACAACTGGTAAAACACTTGCCTTGGATGCAGCTCACCTGGGTTGGTCCCTGCCATCCCATATGGTTTCCAGAGTATGCCAAGAGTAATTCCTGTATGCAGAATCAGAAGCAATACCTAACTAGTATTGGGCGTGCCTCCCAGGCCCCCCCAAAGAAAATAAACCCTAAAAGCCTGTGGATATGGGGCCTGAGAGATAGCACAGTGGTAGTGCATTTGCTTTGCATGCAGCCAACCTAGGAAGGACCTGGTTCGAGTCCTAGCATCCCATATGGTACCCCAGCCCGCCAGAGGTGATTTCTGAGTGCAGAGCCAGGAGTAATCCCTGAGAACCACTTGGTATGCCCCCCAAAACAATTAATCAGTCAATAAATAATTTTTAAAAACTTAAAAAGAAATCCTGTAGGTAAAAGAGATAGTCTACTTCATAAATATAAATTTATATCAGTCACAACTCTATCCCTATTGGTCTAAAATACTTTCTAGGGGCCCGGGAGATAGCATGGAGGTAAGGCGCTTGCCTTTCATGCAAAAGGTCATCGGTTCGAATCCCAGTGCCCCATATGGTCCCCCGTGCCTGCCAGGAGCAATTTCTGAGCATGGAGCCAGGAGTAACCCCTGAGCACTGCTGGGTGTGACCCAAAAACCAAAAAAAAATACTTTCTAAAGAAGGAATCTAATTTTTCAGTGAGATATAAAAATTAAAGATAGCTACTGAGAAAAATAATTTTATTAAAATATGAATAAAGTTGAAATGGTCTTACTAAAATACAAAGAAAATCAAGTACAATTTGTTGGAATTGGCTCTGGCAAAAGCTTAATTAATTAAAAAAATCCCAAAGTTAGACTATTAGCACATCTTTCTTCATAAAGCCACAAAATAATATCTCAAGTGTCACAATAGTTCAGGGTTTCTCAAACTTTTTAAACAGGTCTTTCAGACCTTTGGAGGGCCAGACTATAATTTAAAAAAAATCTCAAAAGAAAAGCAAAAACAAAAACCTCTGAACAGTAGTAGCCTATGGGTAGTATTTTGAGAATCCCTGTCAGAAACTGAGAGGAGGAGTCCAGAGACAGAGAAAAGAGTTAGGGTGTGGCGCATGTCCCCCGAGCCTGGCAGGGGTGTTTTTTGAGAGCAGAGCTAAGAGTAACTCCTGAATACCACCAGGTACAACCCCCCCCCCCAAAATTATCCTCACTAAAAATTCTGAGGTATCTTTGTACTTCTGACATGGCACCTAAAAGGAGTCAGCTTAGCACTCATATTTTAAGTCTATATTTAAATCTTTATTTAAATTTATTTGTGCTAAACATCTTGACTTGCACCTTTTGTCAAACCCTAGCTATTTCCCTGTTTGCCTATTTTAATCTCTCTGGTCAGTTCCTGTCTTCCAGTCCTATAAAACTGATCAATGAACCATGACAAAGTATTTCAGAAAATAGGCCCGTTGCCTTGACATGATTAGAAATGATATTATTGGATGAGGGCTGCCTCATGTGTATGCGACTCTGCTAATTATTTGTCTGGAAGTAATGGTATGTAAGGACATGGAACCAGGGGCTGCTGCCATTATTTAATTGGGCACATGTGAGTTTGCACATGTCTGTGCATAAAAACTATCCATTTATTATAATTGAATATTGGCTTTTGGTATATTTTATTCCCAATGGAGGCAATGCCTAGGAAGATCAAAATATTAATTTTTATTCCTATTTAGTATATGCAAAGGGGACCATACATGTGTTGCACTTTATCTCATTATAGATTCTTCCAGAGCCCAAATTAGCAGGCCTGTTATTCTTTTATGAAAATAACATAAAAATTTAATGCAGAGAGGTTTTCATGTTATCACAGTAAAATGCATTATGCCACAAAAACTTCATTAATTTCTGCATGTGTTCATTTCCTTTGTGACATTTAGTTCAAAAACTATTGGGGCCAAGGGATTAAAAGACCTTGCAACTACAGAAAATTAATCATTGTCCTTCACCCTTCCCCCAATACCACATATATTCACACACAAGCTACCTCTTTGCTCCAGACTTTAGTATAATATCATATTAGAGCCTATTTTAGAGAAACCCTCAGCTAAGAGGGAAGGTTTTGACATTTCTGCCTCAGGTACTCTAAATTGCAATCCATGTAGAATCCAGGTGGGAGACTAGAAATGATTTGTTCACTCTTCTGCAAAGGGAGTCTTTTTGTCATTTTTTGTATTTATAATACATTTTTGTTTGTTTGTTTGTTTGGCCACACCCAGTGACACTCAGGGCTTACTCCTGGCTATGCACTCTGAAATCTCTCCTGGCTTGGGGGACCATATGGGACACCAGGGATCAGACCCAGGTCCAACTTGGGTCAGCCACATGCAAGGCCAATGCCCTACTGATGCACCATCATCTAGCCCCATGTATTTATAATAAATTTTAAAGATTAAGTAAGAGATCCATTCCAGCTTTTTTTTCTGATCTTTTGAAGCCCAAGGACAGAACTTGGTAGTAAGAGTCAGATAGATTCGGGGTAAAATTGTGTCCAGCAGATGAAATTATTTCTGGCAGACAATTAAGTCTATATAAATGTGAAAAAAAGGAAAGAAATGCCAAAGAGATAACACAATAGTTGGGTTCTTAGTTTACACACTGCCAAACTGAGTTTGATCTCCGGCACCCCATATAGTCCATGAGCCCCATCATGAATGTTCCCTGAGCACTGAACCAGGAGTAAGAATAAAAAGTAATCTCTGCCATTTTAATAATGTTAAACCTGCCAATCTAAGAGCAGGGTATGGATTTCCATTTCCACTTCTGAAATTCACTTGGAACAATACACACCCACGAATAGCTAAATCAATACTTGGGATTACTTTCTCCAACTTTAAACTGTACTACAAAGCAATTGTTATCAAAACAGCATGGTATTGGAATAAAGACAGACCCTCAGATCAGTGGAATAGGCTTGAGTATTCAGAGAATATTCCCCAGACATACCATCACCTAATTTTTGATAAAGGAGCAAGAAATCCTAAATGGAACAGGAAAGGCCTCTTCAATAAGTGGTGTTGGCATAACTGGTTAGCCACTTGTAAAAAGGCAAACTTTGACCTCCAGCTAACACCATGTACAAAGGTAAAAATACAAATGGATTAAAGACCTAGATATCAGACCTGAAACCATAAGTATATAGAACAACATGTAGGTTGAAACACTCCATGACATTGAGATTAAAGGCATCTTTAGGGAGGAAACAGTACTCTCCAAACAAGTGAAAGCAAACATAAACAGATGGAACTATATTAAGCTGAGAAGATTCTGCCCCTCAAAGGAAATAGTGCCCAGGACACAAGAGCCACCCACTGAGTGGAAGAAACTATTCACTCAATACCCATCAGATAAGGGGCTAATATCCAAAATATACAGGGCAATGACAGAACTTTACAAGAAAAAATCATCTAACCCCATCAAAAAATGAGGAGAAAAAATGTACAGACACTTTGACAGAAAAGAAATACAAATGGCCAAAAAGGCATATGAAAAATGATCCACATCACTAATCATTAGGGAGATGCAAATCAAAACCATGAGGTACCACCTCACACCACAGAGACTGGCACATGCCACAAAAAAAGAGAACAAGCAGTGCTGGCAGGGATGTGGAGAGAAAGGACTCTTATTCACTGCAGGTTGGAATGCCATCTAGTCCAACCTTTATAGAAAGCGATATGGAGATTCCTCCAAAAGTTGGAGGTTGAGCTCCTATATGATCCTGCTATACCACTCCTAGGGATATACCCTAAGAACACAAAACTACAATACAAAAATCTCTTCCTCACACCTATATTTATTGCAGCGCTATTTACAATAGATAGACTCTGAAAACAGCCTTGATGTCCCTCAATAGATGAATGGCTAAAGAAACTATGGTACATATATACAATGGAATATTATGCAGCCATCAGAAAAATTAAGCCATGAAATTTTTCTATACATGGATGTATATAGAATCTATTATGCTGAGTGAAATAAGTCAAAGGGAGAGAGATAAACACAGAATGGTTTCACTCATCTATGGGTTTTGAGAAAAATAAAAGACATTTGTGTAATGATTTTCAGAGACAAAATAGAGGAGGACTGGAAGGTCCAGCTCATGACATGAAGCTTACCACAGAGCGTGATGGGGGCAGTCAAAGAAATAATTACACTGAGAATCATCATAACAAAATGTGACTATATGAGGGAAGTAGAAAATCTGTCTAGAGTACAGGCTGGTGTGGGGTGGGGAGGAGGGACATTGGGACACTGGTGATGAGAATGTTACACTGGTGAAGGGTCTTAAAAAATAAAATAAAATAATTAAAAATAAGTTATCCCTGAGCACTGATAGAAACTGAAAACAAAACATAATAACAGAAATAAAAAAAACAAACGGAAGAAGGGCAGTTTTAAGGAGACAGACCAAATAAAGAAATTATATTTTTTTTCCTCTGCTGATTTTTTTCCTCTTAGCCAACAAATAAAAAAAGTATCTGACTTGTCTTGATTCTTCCTACATCTTCTTAAATATCCATCATGGTGCCTTGTCCATCCTAGGCATTAACATGTTTGTTGAATTGATGGTGGGTTGATGGAGTGCCATAATTTAGCACCCAATTGAAATATCAGATTGCTACCTCAAAGCACTTTCTAATAGACTTTTTAATTAAGTAAATTCATTTATTCAATAAATGTAAGAAACACAGTCACAGTTATTCATGATTGCATTTTAGTCATAAAATGTTCAACACTCTTTATCAATGCACACTTCCTGCCTCCAATGTCCCCAGTTCTCCTCCTACCCTTGAACATGTCCTTACCATTGCCTTATCTATGGCAGACATTTTCCTTCTCTCTCCCTAACAGAGATTTTTGATACTATAATTGGTTTTTCTTAGATTATCCGACACAGCCCACATCCTGTGAAAACTCTTTTTGGGTACTCTGGGTACTCTGAGATGATCCAACTTTTCGTTATGTGAGAAAACCCATGATGTTTGCTGGATTTTTGTCTATATTGGGGTCAAACTACACCCTATGAGTCAAATCTAGTCTGTTGCCTGATTTTGAAAATAAAGCTGTATTGGGGCCGGAGAGATAGTACAGCAGCAGGGCATTTGCCTTGCACTTAGCCTATCCAGGACAGACTGTGGTTCAATTGCCAGCATTCCTTCTATATGGTACCCCCAAGCCTATGAGCACAATAGACAGGAGTAACCCCTGAGTGTCACGGAGTGTGCCCCCCCCCAAAAAAAAAGAAAAGAAAAAGAAAAGAAAAAAGTCTTATTAACTCACTGATTTATATATTTTTGGTGACTATTTTTGTACTGTGGCAGAGTTAACCAGTTAGTACAAAAGCCAAAATGTTTATTATTCTCAGTCTTTTTGTGGAAAAATTTTGGAATTCCAGATAATTTATCAGTATTCCTTTCTACAACATTAGAAGCCCTTTTAATGGATTGGGGAAATAAGACCCAACACAAGTAAGTATATTGATTGAAACTTCACACTTTGGAGGGTGGGATTTGAACCACATCTAGTGACATTCAGTGGTTATTCCTGGCTATGCACTCAGAAATTGCTCCTAGCTTGGGGGACCAAATGGGGCGCAGGGGAATCGAACCTAGGTTAGTGTGTGCAAGGCAAATGCCCTATGGCTTGTGCCACTGCTCCGGTCCCAAAACTCACAGTTTCTAAGAACTTTTTATTGAAATAACACTGATTCCTCAATATGTATGCAGCTTCATAATCTCCAAATTATGTTACTATACCACACAAGCCACCAAAGTACCATTTATCCTCCACTTCAGGTCCACTGGATCCCTTTCACCCTCAGCTCCTAACTCCACCATTGTCTTTCTCTATAACCTGAGTTCTGTAATCAGAATCCAAGAAGTTGGTTTAGTTGTTCTGTTTTTTTCTTTGCCTTTCCCCTTTCTGTTATCCACATGAATGAAATCCAGTATTTGTCTTTCTCTTTCTGATTTATTTAACTTAGTAAGATCCTTTCTAGTTCCATCCATGGTGTCACAGAAGACAAAACTTAAATTTTATGTAGCAAGTTGTATTCCACTGTTTGTGTGTTTATCACATTTTTAACATATCATCATTTAACATATGTATTGTTTCTCTATCTTGTCTATTATAAATATGGATGGAATAAACATACAAAAGTGTAAATCTTTTTTTAATTGATGTTTAAAATTTTTTTCTGGACAGATGCCTATTAGTGCAAATGGTAGGTCACATTCTAGGTATATTTTTCAAATATTTTTTGAAATCTTCATATTGTTTTTTTTTTCGTAAAAGCAGAAGCAGTTTACAGTCCCACTAACAATAATGAAGATGCCTTTTCCCCCAGAATTTATTTAGTTTTTATGAGATTTTCTAAACTACTCATATTTGTGAGGTAATTTCTGATTACTGCTTTAATTTTCATTTTCCTAAAAGTATTGAGCACTTTTTCACATGTGTGCTGGCCATCTGCATATTGTCTATTGCCCTTCTCTGCACATTTTTGGTGGAATTTTTTTTTTGCTTTTTTTGTTGAATTTTATGAAACTTACACTTCTTGTCTGATGTTTCTTAGTCATTCACTGAATGTCATATACTGAATGTCTGATAGCTTCTTTTACTGAGATTGCACAATTTTAAATAGTGAGGGTTTCCATCCATATCAAGATCGTTCCACAGTTTATATTCTTTCCACAAGAAAAATAATTTGCAGTACTTTTAACTTAACCCATTCCATCTTCCTGTTTTCTGGCTGGTGACTCTGACTGGTATGGATTCAGCCCAAGGCTTTGCCTTGGAATTGTGCAAAGTGGCTCATCTCTATAATATAAATTATAGGTATCCAGAAGTAGGTGGGAGTGGGTTGAAGGTTTCCAGGATTAATACTTCAGATGGCAGAGTGAAGTGTAAAAGCACTTGTTTGTTGGCAAGTAGAGTGCTGTTTCCCAAAAGTTGGGATGCTCTGCATCTTCAGTAAGGTTTTCCTGTGGAACATGGTACCCAATCTTATTTGGTGCCCTTGGTGAGCAACATGTGATAACTACAACATGTGACATTTTCAGCACATAGTTACTCAGTAGAGCCTTTTCCTATTTCAGGCTCAGAGATTGTATGATCTTTTTTATTTATTTTGGGGGCCACACCTGGTGATGCTCAGGGGTTACTCCTGACTATGCACTCAGAAATCGCTCCTGGCTTTGGGGGATCATATGGGATGCCGGGGATTGAACCCAGGTTTGTCCTGTATCAGCCATGTGCAAGGCAAATGCCCTACCACTGAGCTATTAGTTCGGCCCCAATTGTATGAGTTTTTAACAATCACTTGCTCAAGTTCTTTCACAGTGACTAAGTCTGAAGGAATTTGTTTCAAGTATCTACAAATAGTGCTTTCTAGGTCTTCTGTTAAGACTCTATATGCTCATGGCCCATACTTCTCTTTTGAATCCTACTCACACATTCAATTAACTTTTACCAGCTTTAAAACTGGTTATGATTATATAACATAAACAAAATGGGAAAAGTCAGTTATTTCTGCTTTAATTGAGCACATAGTAGTGTTTTCCCTGTAACTGCAATCAGCTAATAATAACAACATAGTGACAAGATTATAGCTACCTAACTGGACATCAGACAGTTGGGTAATTTATTCATCTGTCAAAGTATGTCTATAATGTAAAGTGATTGCAGAGTAATAAATGGTCATATAAAAGTGGGTATTATAATAGTGTGATGGCGAGGGGCTTGGAGAGAAGGTCTGGAATGGTGATTGTTCTCCTGATAGTTGGTGTTTTTCTCTTTGGTGTTTGGTATTAGTGGAGGATTGGTTTGTTTTTGTTTTTGTTTTTTGGCATGAGTAGAGTCATTTGTCATGGACCTGCATATGAGTAGAGTCCATGGTAATATATCAGAATTGCAGGGTGGACAGGAAGAACATGAGCTATAATTGACTTTCTGTTGCATCGTATTCTACAACAGTGACACCAATTTTCCTAAATCTATAAAATCTAATTCTGTGGCTTGCACACTTCAGAAAGCCTGTGAATCTCTGTTAGTGCTGAGACTATAAAACAGATAGAAAGGGAACTTCTCTGCTTTAAGCAGGGGTCAGAACCTGGTGCGATTAAGTCATGTTACATTTGTTATGTCAATATAACTCCATGGGGAAATAATGGGTTGATTAAATTCTTGGTCTACTGCTGAATAATTTAGACAGAAAAATGTGTTTCTCTTTGTAATTTTGTTTGTTTATTTTCATCATTTTTCAGTGTCTTTTTAAAAATACTTGAAAATGTTTCTGATAAAAAAGATATGTTTCTCTTTGTAGCTTTTTTGGTTTGTTCTTATTTTCCTTTTTAAAAATACATGAAAATAGCCGAGTAAGTTTCTCTCTCCTATATATGTATACATATATGTCCACATATTTGTATATCTATGTATATGTGCATATATATACCTATGTGTATATATACATATATGCATTTGATTTGAAAACCATACCTAGCAGAGCTCAGGGCTTATTCCTGACTCTGTACTCAGGAGTACTTCCTGGAAGATTCAAAGGAAAGATATAATGTTGGGATTCAAACCCAGGCTAGCCATGTGCACGATAAATGCCTTACCCTCTACAATATTGCTCTGTCCCTGCCATACATGGTTTGTGCGTTTGCTTTGTTGGTTTGTTTTGGTTTTATCTCTCATGTGATACCAAGTACCTCCCCATTGGTCAAAGCTGTTGTTAGTTCAATGTATTTTTTTGAAACTTTTTTTTTTATTCACAAAGTTCAAATTGACCAACCTGATGAAGGTGGAAAAGCACATTAAAACAATAAAGATGAGGGCCAAAGCGATAGTACAGCAGATATGGCATTTGCCTTGAATGCAGTCAACCTGAGTTTAATCCCTGCATCCTATATAGTTCCTTGAGCCCACCAGGAATAATCCCTGAGAATTACTAAGTGTGGCCCTCCCCCAAAAATGTATAGATGATTATTGAATACTTTGAACCAGGGAAAAATTGAACAATAAGTAAAATTTCCGTTTCTAAATCCTTGAAGCAGAATAGTAGCAATAATTCAGTCACTATCAAGGTGAGGGAGAAGTATGAGGAAGGCATAGAAATCTGTACAAATGATCATTTTCTGAGTTTTCTCCCCCATCTAAGTTATGTCTCTCATCCTTGGTATAAGATATTAATTTAAGAAAGAGTTGTGTCAAGAAGATCCTGCCAGATGATAACTAACAAACCAGAGCAAGTGTTTTAAGAGTCCTGTGTCTTCTCCTCCTGTCCCCATACTAAGTGAACAGGTGAGCTGCTATACTGTTATTTCTGCAGAGTATTTTTGCTGTGTATGTTTTTTTTTAAGTCCATGTGCAATTCCATGATGGGTGATGGTTTGAGGGTCTGTGTACATAAGGCTTGTTTCACTTTTCTGCCAACTTTGCTAGGCTCACATGCTGTCCTTATTTTTGTGTTTGCCAGGGAGAAATGCCTGCTGCCTCTCCAGTTGGCTTTGGAATCCAAGAATATGAAACTGGCCCAACATGCCTTGGCAGGAATACAGGTATGCCTCTCACTGAGTGCAATGGGGGGCAGAAATTAACAGGCTAAGTTGGTTTTGAGGAGCAAATAGTGAACATTTTTAATACTGTTTAAAGACCTGGACTGAAGATTGATTGAATTAAATAATAGCCAGTGAAAATAGAATTTTCTTGTCTCTACAAACTCTATATATGGTATTATCTTGTGTTTTTGTTATCTAGCATTAATTCCTGGGAGCCTAGCTAGTCTACAAAGAAATAAAAATTTTCTGGTGATGTTCAGCTTTTTGAAGAGTTAAAAATTCCAGAAAATAGACAAATTAACTATTTTATAACTACTTTATAATTTAAGCAAATATTATATACAGTTTAAGGGCTGACTTGCCTTTTGTTTTTTTTGGGGGGGCATACTCAGTTTGTTAGAACTTACTTCTGGCTCTACCCTCAGTAAATCACTCCTGGTGAGCCTTGGGGAACCAGATGGGGTTTTCAGATTAAACCCAACATTGTCTGTGTGCCAGGCAAGCACCCTGCCTGCTGTACTATCTGTCTAGTCCCAGAATTTAAGGGTCTCGATATCCTAAAGTATGTGATTTTATGCAATGATAATGATGGTAAACCTAAAAGAATGTTTTCTATTCTACATTTATGGAGATGAATGAACTCATGCGTCTTCTTTCTGGAGTTAGATTGGTATTAAAAAAAATAAATGAATATACTAAAGAATGCCAAATTGCCAGAACAAATTTGCTTCTCTGAGCATTTTTTCATTTGTGTTTTATACCAACTTCTAATAGTGCAAAGATGACTGACTGTATACGTACATAGACTTGTACATGTACTTGTACTTGTTTTCACTCTAAGTGATCATCATTACAGAGTTCCAGACTGTAGGGGCTTACTTTGCATAACCATGATTGGTAGCATCTGTCAGACATGTTTTCACACTAGTCTGTACTATTTCATCAGCACCTCTTTAAGTTTAGAGGTTTAACTTTTAAGAGTTAATATGGATGAATGAAAATTACTTCTCTTTTCTTAGATGCTAGAAAATTGTATAACGTATGTTTGACTTTGTAGTGAAGCCATTTGAAACACCATCAATAATTTCTTTTGGTTTTGGGGTCACACTGGTCAGCATTCAAGGGTTACTCTTAGCTCTGCACTCAGAAATCACTCTTGGCAGGCTCAGGGGGCATATGGAAAGCCAAGGATCAAACCTGGGTTGCAAGGCAAATGCTGTATTCGCGTCCTATTACTTTGGCCCCATTGTTAATAATTTTATAAGAACTCTCTGTACCTCAGTGTAATAAAACCAACCATAGAGAAAAATGGGAAAATAGTTTGAAGTTTGTGTTTTGTTTTCTTGACCTGTCCTCGCATTCTTTTTTCCTAGCATTATATAGATTTTTCATTTAGTTCCATTATCATCATCATTATCATTGCTATTATTTTGTTTGAGTCCACACCCAGCAGTACTCAGGGGTTATAACTGGATTTGAATACTTAAGAGTTCTGGTAGTGCTTACGTTCTTTTACTTCCTTCCTTGCTTCCTTCCTTCCTTCCTTGCTTCCTTGCTTCCTTCCTTGCTTCCTTGCTTCCTTCCTTCCTTTCTTCTTTCTTTCTTCCTTGATTCCTTCCTTTCTTTCTTCTTTCTTTCTTTCCTTCTTTCTTTCTTTCTTTCTTTCTTTCTTTCTTTCTTTCTTTCTTTCTTTTCTTTCTTCCTTCCTTCCTTTCTTTTTCTTTCTTTCTTTCTTCCTTTCTTTCTTCCTTCCTTCCTTTCTTCCTTTCTTTCTTCCTTCCTTCCTTCCTTCCTTTCTTTCTTTCTTTCTTTCTTTCTTTCTTTCTTTCTTTCTTTCTTTCTTTCTTTCTTTCTTTCTTTCTTTCTTTCTTTCTTTCTCTTTAAGCACCATGGTTACAGAAATGTTTGGAGTTGGGTTTTAGTCATTGAATATACACCACCTTTCACCAGTATAACTTTCCTACCACCACTGTTCCTCATTTCCCTCCTCCACCAAAGACAGATCCTTTGCCTATCTTTAAACCAGACATTCTATTTTTCTCTCTCACTATCTTGTTTATGGTAGTTGCTAGTGCAGTTATTTCTCTAATTGTGCTCATCACTCTTTGTGGTAAGCTTCATATCATGGACTGGTTCTTCCAGCCCTCATCTCTATTGTTTATGAGTATTATTATCATATTCTTTTATTTTTCTTAAATTTCTCAGATGAGTGAGACTATTCTGTATCTATTTATCTCCCTCTGTCTTATTTAGATCAGCATAAGAGTTAACTGTCCATTGATGTATAGAAAAATGTCATTACTTCATTTTTCTTAACAGTTGCATAGTATTATTTCACTGTGTACATGTGCCACAGTTTCTTTAGCCACTCATCTGTTGTTGGGCTATTGTAAATAGTGATATAATGAATATAGAAGTGTAGAGGGAACTTTTTGTATTGTGGTTTTTGTGCTTCTAGGACAGTGGTCCTCAAACTACGGCCCGCGGGCCACATATTGTATTTGTTACCGTTTTGTTTCTTCACATCAAAATAAGATGTATGCAGTGTGCATAGGAATGTGTTCGTTATTTTTGCTTTTACTATAGTCTGGCCCTCCAATGGTCTGAGGGACAGTGAACTGGGCCCCTGTTTAAAAAGTTTGAGGACCCCTGTTCTAGGGTATATCTCTAAGTGTGGTATTACTGGATTATATGGGAGCTCAATGCCCACTTTTTAAAGAAATACCCATATTGTTTTCCAGAAAGGCTGGACTAGATGGCATTCTACCAGCAGTGAATAAGAGTTCCTTTCTCTCCACATCCACACCAGCACTGATTGTTCTTGTTTTTTGTGATGTCTGCCAGTCTTTATGGCATGAGATGGTACCTCATTGCTGTTTCAATTTGTATCTCCCTCATAATTCATGATGTGGAGCATTTTTTCCATGTGCATTTTGGCCAACTGCATTTCTTCTTTGAGAAAATTTCTGTATATTTATTTTCTCCATTTTTTTTGATGGGGTTAGATTTTTTCTTGTTAAGTTCAATCAGTACCTTGTATATCATAGATAAATGCCTGTCCTTAGACCAGACATTCTATTTCTCTCTCTCACTATCATTTTTATGGTAGTTGTTAGTGCAGTTATTTCTCTTAGGTATGCCATCAGATAAGGGATATCTGATGGTTATTGGGCGAATAGTTTCTCCCATTCCATAGATGACCTGTTTTTGTTTTTGTTTTCTTGGGTTTTGGCCACACCCTGCAGCTCTCAAGGGTTGCTCTTGGCTCTGTACTCAGAAATTACTCTTGGCAGGCCCTACTCCTGGCAGGCTTGAGGGACCATATATAATGCCAGGGATCTATTCAGGTTGGCTACATGCAAAGCAAACATCCTACCTGCTGTGCTATTATTCTAGCCCCTGCTTTTGTTTTTGGTCACACACACCCTAGCTCAGGATTTATATCTGGCTTTGTGCTCAGGGATTACTCCTGGCTGGAACCAGGAGATTATATGGAGTTCTGGTGATCTGGAGATTGAGAGTAACAAAGCAAGCACCTTATTTTCTGTACTATCTCTCCAGTCCAATTTTTTTAAACCTTCAAACATCTAGGCCTTGCTTAATTGTGATTAACATTAGGGACCTGGTACACTGACAGTTTTTCTTTTATCATTCTGTTGCATCCTGTCAAATCCAGGTACTTTTTGTTGGTGTCGTTGTTGTTGTCGTCATTGTCATTGTTGTTGTTGTTTGGGGCCATACCTGGGAATGCTCAGGGGTTATTTCTGCACTCAGAAATTGCTCCTGGCTCTGGGAACCATATGGGATTCCGGGGATCAAAATCGCATCCATCCTGGGTCAGCCACATGGAAGGCAAATGTCCCAAATCCAGTTACTTTTAATTTTTTAGAGCCTTTCCAGCCATATCACTTTAAAAGCAGATTTGTATTTAACTTTTACTTCAGGACTTTCTGACTTGAGCTTTCCCTTTCAAAAGAAAATAAGTAAACATATCAGCTCCTCAGAAAAATTCCACACTGGTCTGAAAAAGAGCTCAGTAAAAAATCTCACATTGAACTCTCAACCATCAGCTGCCCCTGGACAGAACAAGAAGTAAAGCATATATACTGCCCGTGGGAATAAGATTGAGGTATTTCTAAGCAAGTCTCAATAGAATGTGCTGTTGATTGCTATACTTGCATCTAAGCCAATGGATCTGACAATGAAATTAATATGTTGCATTGCTGTTTGAATATTTTGTGTTTGGATATATGTTGTATGTGTTTGTTGGAGACCCCATTTTAGGCAAGGTAGCAACAGTAAAACCATATAGTGTCCAGAATAACAGAGCATATAGGAGTGCCTGGGTTTCGTAGGCTAAAGACTTAGGTGAACTTGTGCAAATATTTTAGAAAATTAATCTTGAATGACACCAGCGAAAGAAGTAGGGGTGGAATTAGCTATCTTAAAAAGTATTCAATGAAGAGGTATTTAATGAAGAGTATTTAATAGTCCCTTAAGACTTGCTAGAAGTGATTCCTGAATTCAGAGCAACCCTCCCGCTTTTTTTTTTTTATTCATTTTGCCACTCTGTCTCTTAACTCATGCATTTTGTCCACTGACATTGACAGAGATAGCAGGCCTATATTACTGCCAGGTGTGTCAAAAAGAAACAGACAAAGCATTTTATGAAGAATAAGTGATCCTGTAAAAAGAAAAAAAAAGTGATTTGTCCTGTGCTATGTAGTGACTCTTGAGTCCATATGGAAATGGACTTCTGAATGTATTATTTTAATTTGGGGGGGTTATTTTCTGAAGAAAAAATGCAGAGATTTGTATATTCATGAATAAGTTCTGGGAAAATGATAATTCACATTAAGAAGTAAAACTGAACTTGTCTCTAAGACTTTTCCTCCATTGCCACTGACAGGCATTCAGAAGAGCTATGTATTCTGGAAAGGCACTTGCCTTGCATGTAGCTTACTGGGCTCAATCTTAGGTACCACATCTGGTCTGTCAGGTATCACCAGGAGTGATCCCCGAGCATAGATCCAGGAGTAATACACACAAGCCAAAAAACCCAAAAATATTATGTGTGACAACCTTTGTTAGGAACTATATTCTTCTAGGTACTCTCTTCTTCCATCCCTACCACCTAGGTAACCTAGATTGATGCTATGTTCACGTGCTACTTAATAGTTAGTATGGCTTATGTAATAGCAGGGGGAAAATTCTTTGTCCAAAATGGTTTACCAAAGGTTGAACTCATTTTTCTCTCTATCGGCACATGATCACACGGTTCTTTCCTAATGGCCTCCCGCCCTTGCTTCCCGAGTGAAAACATTCTCTTCTGAAACCACTATGATACCATAGAATTAGGCAGCAGGGGAAAGCCTATCTCTGATGGCCGCCTTGTACCTCTTTACAGAAGCTTCTGGCAGAAGAAAGGTTTGTATCCATGGAAACCGACTCTGATGAGAAGCAGCTGCTGAATCAGATCCTGAATGCTGTGAAAGTGACGCCTTCCCTGAATGAGGACCTGCAGGTGGAAGTGATGAAGGTTGGTTGAGTGACATCACTGCGACCAGCGTGTACCTCCCCTCCCCAAAATGCCTCTGCATTATGACCTTGCCAGTCCTCCCCCCCCCCGCCTCCTTCAGGTTTGATTATTCAAGCATATTCTTGAATATTCCCCAGAATTAACTTGAGCAGGAATGATAACTAAGTAAAAGGATCCTCTTTCAATAATTCTAGGTTTATGACCTGGTCTGGCATATCAAATACTGTTAAGACATAGATGTATTGCCTTTAAGGAAACGTCTATGAGTAGTTCCAGCTAGTCTATGGTGGTTCTAGCTGCCTGTTGATGTTAAAACAAAATAAGGGCATATTAATGCTTTTACAGTACTAAGGTTTTAGAATAGTAATTTTAAGGAAGGAACATCCTTGGGAAAATATCAGAATTGCAGATTTTTTGCCACCTCAAATTATGTGAACCTTATATTCCACATGATAAAATGATTACTGTTTGATTCTCCTCCTTGAGAATCACTGTGAGTAGGAACTTTGACCCTCACTCTGTTGGGAGGTAGTTTGGTGGTGGTGACTGAGAGTGTACTGAAGACAGCCTGTCTGGGTTTGAGTTCCTATTTGAATCATTGTTAGCACCATGCCCTTAAACATAGATAGTCCTTAGCCACTCTGTGCCTTTTTTTCCTTCATCTGACCAATAGGGAAAATGGTTAACATCTACCAAATTAGGATTATCATATTCTCACCCCAGATGGTATAACATATTTAAGCACATTTCTGATACAAAGCAGATGCATCATGTGAGTTATATATTGCTACTACTGTTTCTTACTCCTGCCTCTGCAACCTCAGTTGCAATATGAGAGGGTGAGCCCAGGAATAGTCTTCCATGAGTAGAGACTTGAGAATTGCCGAGCTAGCTGTTATATAAGATCTAAGTCATCTTGAACTCTATTTGATTTTAGAATGCATTGATTTCCTTTTATCTTTGTTCAAGTTAAAAAATTACATTTGCCCCTTTAAATTTATTCATTGCCATACAGCATTTATCATTACAAAATTATGATACAGAGGAAACATCTCTGTATGTGTTTAGGATTTTCCATACCATCAAAGTTCTAGTATAAACTCATCACCAAATAGATCTCATTGCCATTTCCTCTCACCATACCCCTCCCTTCATGCAATCATCATAATTTTTGCCAAATCTAGGGGATATTTTGGTGGGTCACTAGTAGATTATGTAGATTACACATGTGTGAAGCCATCTGATAATTTTTTCATGTTCTGACTTATTTCCATAGTATAACCACCTCAGGTTCCATCTATATGGTTCCAAATGACATGATTTTTATCATTTTTAACGGCAGGGGAGTAATATTTTGGGTATATATTATCTCTTTGTTCCTGGCTATATCTATAGCTATAGCTATATCTATGTCTCACAACCTCCTTATCTAATCATCAGCATTTGGTTGATTCTATATTTAGGCTCTAGTGAAATAATGCTACTATGAACATATGGTGTATACTGAAACATATGGGTGTCTTTTAAACTTTTTGGTTTTGTGATTTAAATACTATAAATTATGACTTCTCTGAGTACATAAATACAATATACTACACCTTTTCCTAGAGTACATAGATATTTGGGGGAATATTATTCTCACAGTCTTCAGATAAATGCCAGTAACTTTGCATCGTATGTTTTTATAACTTTGTATCATATGCTCTTTCTTTCTTTGATTTTTTTTTTGAGCTGAGGTTATTCCTGGCAGTGCTTGGGGAGTATATTCAATCCTTTGATCTATCTCCTTGGCCCTCCACTTTTATCTTTTATAGAAGAGTTCCCTATATCATTTTCCATAGCAGTTGCACCAAAATTACATACCACCAACAGCTTTTTGAATAAATTTGACAGCTGTATATTCATAGAAACCAAAAATAACTACCTTTAGTGTGTTACCCCTATAGAGCCAAGGCTGGTTGCCATGCTAATTGCTTTTATGACTTCTCGGAAATCAGAAAGTGTCAGAATAAAAAACATAATCTGGCTGCCATTCACTATAAATTTCAAAAGTTTATAATTTTAAGATACCTGAAAAGAAGGAATTGTTTCAAATTGTTGCTATTAAACTGAACATTGGAATCAGGGGAAGTGATTTTAATTCATAACAAACCAAGCCTTAAGCTAATTTGTTTGTAGTGTACTTTTATTGTAGGCAAACATTTCATAGCCCAGCAGCTAAAACATTAATGAGCTAACTAGAAATAATAGAGCTGATGTTTTTAGTGTTAAATGAAACATTCAAAATGCTTGTGCGACTAGGTTAGTCCATAAATGAGAGTATCTGAGGGTTGAATGACCTCAGATGTTGGAGGTGACAGGGCACAGGGAGATAAATCACAGGCTAGGGCTGCATGATTTGCATACTTAAGAACCAAAAGCTTAATCCCTTGTACTTCATTAACTTAATCCCTGGTACTTGTATGCACATTGAGGTGTTCCCAGTGATCACCAGAATCACTATACCTGATCAGCACTACATAGGCCCAGTTTTGGATTGACCTCTGGTTTTCCCTCTTAGCACTGCTTGGGAAATCCCTCAAAAACTACTAATTTGTTTGGGTATAAAGCTGTATTTAGATAATAGTACCTCTGATTTAGAAAGAGTACATTTTTAAGTGGATGCATAGATGCAAAGTACTTGACAACTTGCATGAAGAGAATATGAATAAAAAGACAGGGGATATTATGTCTCTAACAGAGTGCTTCCTAGAATACTAACAGATATTCAGTTCATTCACTGACCTAGAATCATGCTTTAGAGGCTGATAAAAATAATCATTCTGCATTCAACAATTCAGTAAATTATAAGAGCTTACATATTGTAATAGATAATAAGATAGATCTACTAAAACAAATCATACATTTTATAACATTTATCTTAGCATGAAGAATTTCTGTGCCAACTTCAGTAATCTCCCAAAGGTTGTGCCTTTCTATCGTGATATTCTCTTAATAATTGTAATGATCCAGGGAAAAACTTTTAGAGTCAGGCATATGGCTCAGTGGCAGAAAACATGCTGTGGGGTAACGAGGCCCGGGGTGTTCAGTCCCCAGTTCTGGCACCACAACACAGACCAGCAAAAAATATCTTAAATGCATTAATGGTTTGCTAATAATACTGTCACATTAATATACTTTGGTCACTTATTGTCCTAAAAAAATAAAACTGGAAAAAAATTGAACCAGACTTAAAGGAAAGTTTACGTTTTCATGGCATGAATGATAGGTTTATTTTTTTCTTGGTGCTCCTCATAGCTTATTCCTGTGCCAAATTATCTAAAGCAGCTATGTTTTGGTTTTTTGTTTTTCTGTTTGTTTTTTTGCTTTTGTTTTTGGGTCACATCTGGCAGCGCTCAGAGGTTCTCTTGGCTCTATGCTCAGAAATTGCTCCTGGCAGGCTTGGGGGACTGTATGGGATGCTGGGATTCAAACCACTGTCCTTCTACACACAAGGCAAATGCATTACCTTCATGCTATCTCTTTGGCCCCAGCTATGTTTTGTTTAAAAAAAATCCTTCTATAATGCTATATAAAATATTGTAAATACAGAAAACCATTTAAAATCGTATCTGGTAGGCATTTCCAAATCTTGTCTGAGCACTCAGAAGAGATAAAGCTGCAATCATAAATATTTTATGTATAACTATCTAATCAGAGTGTAGAACATTTTAATAACTGATCCCATGTCTTATTTTTAAAGAACAGTATCATGCATTTTGTTCATGTTTTGCTATCTGCTAGTATTTATAAACACAAGAAATTGAACTATAACATACTCTCAAGAGTGTGAAACATTTGTATTAAATTCCTGGAGAGAAAATAATATGGTTTCTTCTTTTAGACATCTTCCCAAGACTGAAAAAAGATTAGCTAATAATAAAGCTCAAGATAAGTATGGTACTGTTCTCATTAGCAAAGGCTGCAGACTTTGAATTGGAGAACTAAAAAAATCAGTAATGTTTCTGATAAATTAAACAGACAAGTGTTCAGACCACTCAGTCAAAGAACTATTCTACATGATTTTACTGTGTGACAGAAGGGAAGAGAAAACCACTTGGGTTCATTAAAATGTGTATGGAATCCAAATAAAAATGTTATAGCTTGAACAAATAAAGTGTTATAAATTAGCTTTCCCTGAAGATAGATTTCCTTTGAAAGGGATTAGTGCATAATAGGGCACCCCTTAATATTTAGGTTATGTAATGGTGTGCTTGGGTAACATTTTCCCATGAGTATGCCATTACCATCAATCCTTTGCAGAAGCAAGAGCCAGCTCTGTAGCTAATGACTTATCTGGCTGGAGCAATTAGGACTTCTCCTAGCCTTTTTTCTGCTGGATAACCTTTAATGAAGCTCTAAGCATACAACTAGCTGAGTCTTCAAAGACTAATGGAAATTATAGTTGACCTCTGGCTCTGAGCCTGTCAGAGCTGTGAGCACTCTGGGGAGGACAGACTGGCTTGATACATACAGAAGACTGTAATCCTAGATGCTGAGACAGCATTAATAAGGATGGTTATGCATATGGTATTATTATGTGTCTCTTTAGATATTTGGTATGAATATTGGCGAATGCTTTACAGTTTCAAAGGAGAAATGATGAACTATACTTATTTACTATTAATTATTTATCAAACACTTGGATTCATTCTGAGATCATAGCTAGTGCAATGGTAAGGCCAATATTTGAACAATAATTTAGCCTGGGATCAAAGCTCGACAATTCTAAATCAATCTTGAAATATTTGTGAGTAGCTATTACAATCTCCACTTTTAGATGATTAACAGAGAAGTAAAAATCACAAACCAATAAGGGGCCAAACTAAGAGAGATTGAATCCTGCTTGTATCCTGTATTCTTGTATGGTAATGTTCGAATGGGAAGAAAGATAAAGTCTCTCCTCACCAAACTAATTGATGGATGTATACTGTATGGATATCTTATCATTGAGTTATTTTATCACAGCAAAGCCAAGAAAAACATCTACAGAAAATATAAAAGTGAATGACCTAGGGCAATGAACTTCTTATCCGAAGGGCTAGTTCATGTAAGCTTTGGGTTGTGTCTGTGTAGAGGCTAATGATAGGTATATGTGTTTACCCCAGCTAGAGTGTAAATTAGTGCATCACTACCACCATTTCTTTTTGGTGGGGAGGGGGCTATTAAGAAGGCTCTCAATGGGGGCCAGAGAGGTGGCATAGGCAGTAAGGCATCTGCCTTGGGCGCGCTGGCCTAGGGCAGATCACGGTTCGATCCCCTGGTGTTCCATATGGTCCCCCAAGTCAGGAGCAATTTCTGAGCACAGAGCCAGGAGTAGCCCCTGAGCATCACTGGGTGTGGCCCAAAAACCAATATCAATTTGTGTAAACTTAACAGAAGCCCAGAGTTTACCTGCAGTGGCCTGCTCAGGGAAATTACTTTGTAGTTTCCCCAACTAGTTTGTCCTAAATTATTGATTGGGTGCCATTAGAAAACTCTAAAGTAATTAGTAAATAAAAGCTCATTATGTGTTGTTAGTATTGTCTTTATCCCATTGGTGCATAACCGAACATCTGGCACATGGCTTAATAATTGTTTGTAATTTAGTTATTGACTAATGGAGAGGAGAAGGAAACACATGAAGTGGTTTCCCATGACTAGTCACTATAAATTACAAGCAAAAGAACCTAAAATTGAGATTATAGATAATATTCTTGGTAATGTCAAAAAATAGATGGCACAATGTGGATATGCACTTCAGAATGGAATCAACCTCACATATCATCTTGTTTTTATAGATAAGTTGAAGTTGGGGTGGGATGGGTAATAGTAGGCTATGCTTTCACAGTAATTGATAAGAGAATTTCCCTTTCAGTGATTTATATTTTTCTAGAAAGGTTTTGTAACAATGCTAGGTGTGAATCTGGTCTTTACTATGTAGTCTGTGTTTTGGGGTAGATGGAGAAGACTTGCCACTGTGATTAGTGAACCAACAGATTAGTAAGAGTAACTGAAAATAATGACATATAAGGTGAGAATGAAATTCTCTATAACAAAGAATTCATTGATTATTCTAATTGTTGTGTTTTGGGGTCACACCCAAAATTGCTCAGTGCCAAGTGCGCCTGATTCTGCACTCAGGGATCACCCGTGGTGAGTCTTGGGAGACCAGAAGGAATTTCTAAGATCAAACTGGCTGTCTGCATGGCAAGCACTCTACCTGCTGCACTATTGCCCTGGTTCCCCATTACAGATTCTTTAAGTAGTAAACTATGCATGCTGAAGTTGGAGAAAGGCAATTGGTAATAAGACAAGCATTGGGTTTTATTTAAACTTTCTGGTTTTCTTTTTTTCCAAAGATTTGATAGCAAAGTAACAACAGCACAAGATCTGGAGCTAGAATGCTTAGTGATGGTGGGAAAATAGTTTCTCAGTTTTCTAATCTCTAAAATGTGAGTAACAATAATGAATGTGTAACAGGGTTGTAATGAATCTTAAATAAATTAATATAGCAAAAATGATAAGAAATTATAATGCATTAGCTTTCATTATTTTATTAAGAGGATTTATAATAAATGATTATGCTTGAATTTACTTGAGTTTGGAACTAAAACAAGCATTGGATATTGCAAAACATTAAAATATTAGATATACTTTAGTTGAGACCTAGTGATAGCACAGCAGAGGGCATTTGCCTTGTACGTGACCAACCTGGGTATGATCCCCAGCATCTCATATGGTCCCCAACCCTGTCTGGGTGATATCTGAGTACAGAGCCAGAAGTAATATATGAGCACATCCAGTTGTGGCCACCAAAAAAATATAGAAATACCTTTCTACTCTGAGGAGGAGAAGAAGAAGAGGAGGAGGAGGAAGAGAAAGAGAAGGGGTAGAAGGAGAAGGGGGAGATGGAGAAGGGGGAGAAGGAGAAAGAG
>PVKC010010814.1:0-25342 GCA_004027635.1 Crocidura indochinensis
GCTTTGGTCTCTGCTTCTCATGATTAATTTTCTCTTAGTTTCACGTCTCTCTTTCCCCTGATCCATCTTGATTATTTTCAGCATCTTTCATTACTGTTACAGGAAATGTGTCTTTCCTCCAATACTATAGATGCCTTTAGAAATAAAAACATCATGTTAAGTGTCCCTGATCTTAAATAGCAAAAAATTAGCAATAGGAAAAATAAAAAAGGTGAAAATAAAATTTTCAAAAGCAAAATTACTAATATTCTTGCACCCAAGGACCACATCTTTTTTTTAGTGGTGACCACAGAAATACATTATACATGATTTAGTGACAAAACAGTTAATATGGTAGACACAAATATAAATTGGTAAAAGCTATTTTCCAAGGCTGGCATCAGTACTTTATGTCATTGTTGTTTTAAATCACAAATATAATTGGGAGGAAAGATATTTCTTTAAACTCTGTCTCTGAGACTGAACATAAAAGCTGTTCATTGGAACTAACATTAATGCAGAGAAAAATTATTTTACAATAGTCCTTTCCAACATTTCTGGCTATGATCAAAAGATCTAATGAATCTTGACTTTAACATATTTTTGTGCAATTACAAAAAACTTGTTCAAAATATTAAGATATATTTGACCCAAGTAGATTCTATTCAATACAAAGGGAATTGGCATCTGCTAATAGTAATGGTCTACCACATTGGTTGAATGATGCAGTAATAAAAGTTTATAACTTGGTCAAAACTAATATGATGGCAATTAAGAAATACATCAAGTAGTATTATTCACAGGTTTGGTAAGCAAGGATTAGATAGGATGGAATTTCCAAGCAGTAAGTTGGAATTTGGGTGAAATGACAGATGATGACTTCTAATTCGCATCAACATAGGTGAATTAAACTAACTTAGCAACACCTGAAAGAAATAAAAAAGAATCTTAGAATTCTATCATTATGAATATAACAATAATTATAGTCCACACATGTCTAATGATTTAAGCTAAACTATAACTTACTGTCAGCAGTACTTAGGGCACAGCATGGAATCAGTCATTTGCAACTATTTCTTTTGCTATCCCCACAATTTCTTGTGATAGACATCTGTACTGGGTGGACCCTAGTTGTGGTGTCAGTGTGTCTGTGACATTGCAGAAGCACAGACTTACTAAACATTACATTAAGACTAATTTCTTTCACAAGTGTTATACATTACTTGTGGCTATAGACCTGTAGTGTTTATCCACATTATTTTTCTGGTCAGTTAATAGCTGGATGGCTATGCATGTTAATTAATTTATCTAGACGTATTTTCTTTAGTACAAAAAGGCAAAAATTGGATGTTTCACAAATATTAGACATAAATAATTAATATTAGATACTGGAATCAGGATTGGAGAGCAAATACAGTGGGTAAGGTAGTTACTATGTATGTGACTGACTTGAATTCAATCCCTGGCACTGCATATGATTGACAAGGACTACTTGGAGTGATATTCAAACACAGAACCAGGAGTAAGTCACAAGAACACCCTGATGTGGACCTTAAATTATAAAAAGCAAAAAAGTTAAAACAACAATGACATAAAGTACTGATGCCAGCCTTGGAAAATAGCTTTTACTAAGACATGAGATTTTCTACTAGCATACACCTAAACCATATCATTCAGTCCTCTGAAAAAAAAACTGTGACTCTCAGGATAGTCTTTGTGGAAAATAGAAAAGGACCTATTTATTTTGTTAACTTTCCGAGCAGACAGCCAGGAGTAAACCCCTGAGCACAGCCGGGTGTGGCCCAAAAAACCAAAAAAAAAAAAAAAATTCCCTGGGAGATTTACAAATGCCTCAATTCTATATTAGGTTTTTATTGATGTGAATCTCAATTTGTGATATGAGTTTAGCCTAAGAAAGATTCAGAAAAAAGTATAGAAATATTTATTTAAATATTAACTTTGGAGAGGCCAGAGAGATAGTATAGGGTGATAGCATTTGCCTTGTATGTGGCCAGTTCCTGTTTAAATCCATGACACAATATTAGATCCCTAAGCACTTCCAGGAGTGATTCCTGAGTGAAGACCTGGAGTAAGCCCTGAACACAGATGAGCATGGCCCCAAGTAAATTGAAAGAAAATTTATGTTTAGGAAATAAGAGAGAATTTCAGAAGAGCTGAGAAACACATTTTATCATTGAAGAAACTCAGTACTGAGAAAACATTCCTATGTGGTCCAAACAGCTGTCAGGGTAGAATGCAGAGGTTCTAAAATATATTTTAGCCACATTTATTATTTAAAGAACAACAGAATCATGTAAAAGCAAGCAGCATCCCCCACACCTGTAACTTATGTTTTTGAAGAAAATATAAAACTTTTTTAGGAATTTTAGTAAAAAATATTGTATGCTCTATGTTTGAAAACATTGTTGGGGTAGAAATATTCATAATGTAAGGCTGTGTTAAATGTTTATATGTACCACTATAATGTTCATGCTATAGTTTAATGTATAATGTTTACATTGTTTATAGTATATGAATCATTATTTGCCCATAATATTTACATGAAGAGTAATATATTTCCAAGAGGAGAATTAGAAATCTTATAGCTAGAATAGTGTGGTAAGGCAAATGGTAACCTAAGTTCTGGTTTGCCTTTTAATTGACCTTGCAATCTTCTAAATTTCTCCACTCTTTTTTTTTTTAATTTCTCCACTCTTAAGTAGATGGAAGAGTTGATAAATTACTAGCATTTTATGAAACTGATAGCCAACTAAGGTTATCTAGTTGCTCATTTACTTCTTATATATAATATTTGCATTTGGAACAAATAAAATGGCCATTGAGGATTCAAAGACAAAGTAGAAAGGGTGACAAGTGTCTGAGAGGACAGATAGTCCTATATTACAGATGGCTGCATTTTAATAAAATTCCTGTCTTGTGAACAATGAAACTTGTATGGAATTACCTATGGCAAAAGGCAAAGAAATATGTAAAAAAAAAACTGCTTCAGTGTTGGGGAGTGTATCTAAGGAAATGAGCATGATCTCATTGGGTAGATTCTGAGGAACTCTCAGGAGTAGATGAGAAGTTCATACTGTACGACTCCAGGACAAAATATCAGGCCCTGTATTATTTGGGAGGTAATAAAAATTATGAAAGGTTTGAGAAATTCCTACAATAAGGTAAAAGTTCAATATAAACAAGGCTTTCATTTTTCCCCCTTTGCTTTTTATTTTTGTTAATGTAACCTAGTTACCTCAGTTCAAATTCTGTCTTCCCCACTCACTAGCCAGTGCCAAATAATTTAACTCTGTTTAGTTTCCAACATGTAGATAGGGCAATAGCCAATTTTATAGTGTTGTAGAAATAAAGTGAAAGGATATGTGAAAGTACTTAATTGAGTACTTAATAGAACTAGTATGAAAGTTACATATCACTAGCCGAGAACTGCTATTTTTGCTACTAATATTTTCCAGTCCTTTCACTTTGGACTTTTACAAAAAAAAAAAAAAGACCCTTCTCTAACCTTTCAGAAAGCGGCAGAGTATATTACTATTTTATTCATTTGTTTTATCATCAAAGTAAGATTTTCTTGTGGCACTGTGATTTTCAGTGCTATTAATTGGAATGGTTCCCACTGCTGCAATATCAACATCCATCCCCCATTGTTTCTAAATCCTCTCTCAGCAACCCCCATTACTATCACCAGTTCATGATCTCAGTTCCATAATAGATTCTTCATCTGTTATGGTGTGTTGTTGCTTATTCCCTATGTCTTTTATGCACCAGATCTGAATGACATGGTGTGGTATTTTTTCTTCCCTTTAACTCATTTTTGCTCAGCATGATACGTTCTTGCTCCATCCAGAGGTCTAGAAGTATTCTGAATTTGGAAAAATGGGAACATTCCATTCTAAACAGTTCGTTTCTATCTCTGAAAGCAGTCTTTCAGAAATGAGCTTTTTTCTTTTTTTTTGGCAATTAAAATGGTTAGACTTTTGCAGTGAAATTATCTAGTGAAAAAAATCAATGATTATCTTGGAGATTGTTTTGCTCATGTTCATTTCCATCCTGATATTTGGGCTTAATTCTAGAAGATTGATTAAGGATTGAATAGGAACAACCTGTTCTGTGTGCTTAGAAATGATGACTTCTCTTAATAAGGTGAATAAGATTCTAGGTCATGTTTTAACAATCCCCAAATGGAAGTCTGATTATGTGTAAGAGAATCACTGTGTAGATCAATCCAAGTGACAAAATGGATCACATTGTGGTATTCATTTTGGATTTTTTGTACTTTTCCATAAACTAAAAATGGTCCTGATATTTGGCCCATATAGCAGGCTATATGGTTTTAATTAAACATAGCACTAGTGCTACAAAAATAAATGAAATGGCTGAGACATGAGGAGTCCACTACTTCAATTATTTAATGATTATACCTCTTGTGAAAAGTTGAACTACAAATAAAGAACAACAGTCTTCTGTCAAAAAGTATGAGCAAATTAAACTGTATTATTTGTGGCTGCAGAGTTAGCACAGTGGGAAGGGTATTTGGTTACCTTCAACATGGCTGACATGAGTTCAATCCCATATGATCCCACCAGCCAGCTAGGAGTGATTTCTCAGCACCCCTGAATGCTGTCTGGTGTGGCCCCAAACCAAAAAACCATATTTATCTTTTTCTTCCTTCCTTCTTTCTTGGCTTTTGTTCCTTCCTTCATTTTCTCTTCCTCTCGCCCTCTCTCTTCTTTCCTTCCTTCTTTTTCCTTCTTTTTTCTTTTTCTTTCCTTTCATCTTTCCTTCTTTCTTTTTTTTATCTTTTTCTCTTTTCTTTAATTCATTCTTTCTTTTTCCTTCCTTTTTCTTTCTTTTGCTCTTTCCTTTTCTTTCTTTTCTTCTTCCTTCCTTCCTTTCTTCCTTCCCTGTTATACTCAACTGCTCAGGAATTACTCCTAGCAAGACTTAGGGGATTATAAGCCTTGCCAAAGATTATACATAGGCCAGCCATATGCAAAGCAAGTGGTTTACTTACTATACTATATCTCCAGTCCCATAAGCTCTATTTCTTTTGGTTTTTGAGCCACACCTGGTGACGCTCAGGGGTTACTCCTGGCTGTCTGCTCAGAAGTCGCTCCTGGCAGGCACGGGGGACCATATGGGGAACCAGGGGATTGAACCGCAGTCCGTCCTAGGTTAGCGCTGGCAAGGCAGGCACCTTACCTCCAGCGCCACCGCCCAGCCCCCAATAAACTCTATTTCTTATAGAAATTAACTCACTAATTTTATTATGAAATTACTTTCTTCATATAGTCATATAGATTTTGCTACATTATGCATAATTAGTAAAATAATAAAGGCTACATGTATTAAGTAAATATATTTTGCATATTACATCTTATTACATATATATATATATATATATATTTAGTTTATGGGCCACACCCAGTGGCACTCAGAGGTTACTCCAAGCTCTACACTCAGAAGTCACTCCTGGTAGGCTCAGAGGACCATATGGAATACCAGGAATTGAATCTAGGCTCATCCTCGGTCATCCATGTGCAAAGCAAATGCCCTACCACTGAACTATCTCTCCAACCCCTATGAAATACATGTTTATGTTTTTTTTCCTTTTTAGTTATTGGGTCACATCAGGCTATGCTCAGGTCTTATTTCTGGCTCTGAATTCAAGATTAATTCTATATGCAGTGCCAGAGGTCAAACTTGAAATAATTGTGTTCAAGTGCCCATTGTACTATCTATCTGGTTTCTGGATTAAAAAGATTACCTAATTTTAATGCAATATTTTAATTTAACTTTCACAAGATTAGATATACCATGGGAAAACGATGGCATCGATACCCAAGAAAACTATTAATATTAATCCTGATTAGCATCAATGATGAAATGAATGAAACAGTTGAATGAATTCTTGCTTTTCTAGGCCATTTAAGGACCTTGTTAAAACTTATATACTATCCTTTGCTTGGCTGTGATTAGAGTTGAATTTTGCTTCTTACTACATATGATTTTGTCAAGAGAGGTCGGCATTATTGCTGGTTTTCTTTTTTAGAAAATAAGAATGAATGAAAACTGCATGGAGACAACCAATTTAATCTAATTATGAACAGCAGTGTTTGACAAAGGCTACATTCTCTATTGACATTAAGATGGCATTCTTCTTATAATTGCTATTTTTTAAGTGAAATTTGAACCTATACCTGAGGCCTGGGTGGAGTGAATGGTAGCAGAGAAGTATAATCAACTATCTTTTTGTTGTTGGTGGTGGTGGGTTTTTTTTTGGGGGGGGGTGTTTTTTTGGGGGTTGTTCTTTGGGGGGTGCACACTCAGCAGTACTTAGGGGTTACTCCTGGCTCCATGCTCAGAAATTGCTCCTGGCATGCTCAGGGGACCATATGGGACACCGGGATTCAAACCAATGACCTTCTGCATGAAAGGCAAACGCCTTATCTCCATGCTTTCTCTCTGGCCCCTATAATCAACTCTCTATTCTATAGAATACAATAGTGCTGGAACCACACATCTGTGTTTTGATCTAATTGGTGCAGAAGGCTCAGGTACCCTAGATTCTTGATAGTCAAGGGTGGTAGCTTACTTGCAACATCTTCCCAGACATGGTTCTTTAGTTGTAGCATAAAGAAACCTGAGTTGTCATCCTGCACCAATGATGAGTCTCAAAAACAGTCACATGAACATAAAACTAATTTTTTTATATCTACCTCAAGACACACAAAATTCATTTGAAAAATATATCAACTATTTTCAATAGAGTTCTTAATACAATAGCCATGATATGGAATCAACAGAAGACAGGCTCATGAAGTTGAGAAGTATATGCATAATGAAATAGTACACAGTCTCAAAGAATGAAGAAATCATGTAATTTATTGCAAGTTATGTAGAACTAAAGGGTGTCATGTGAAGTGAAATAATTCAAAATTATAAGGATAAATATCGGCTGTTATCATTAATTTGTGATATAGAAATTAACATGCCTTTGAGCCAGACCAATATAGCTCAGCAGATAGGGTATTGGCCTTGATGGGAGACCTGGATTCAAACCCTGGTATCTCATAGGATACCCTGAGCCTACCAGGATTTATTTCTGAGTACAGAACCAGGAGTAATCCTTGAACACTACTGGGTGTGTTCCCAAAACAAAAACAAGAAAGAAAATAAAAAAACATAACATATTTAGAAAATAGAAGGTCATGGATGTGCAAATGATTGGCTGTAGATCACAAAAACAAAGTCAGGGAAGGAGTAAAATGGAAGGGGTGAGGAAGTAAGAAGTAAAACTCTGGAAATAATAGAGGGGAAAGGATACAGAGCTTTGGTTTTGTCTGCAGTTAAAAGTGAATATCTTTTGAATCAAATAAATTTTATTCTTGGCTATGAATATCTTTTAATTCAAATATTCATTTTTATCAAAAATTTCCTGCTAATAAATATCAGTTGCCACTAAATGATTTATATTATATAGGTAAGATCAGCAATTTGAATTAAATTAAGCATATTTCAAGAGACTATGTTAAGTTATTCTCCCTATGATTAGTAAAATTCTGTCATCATCTATTCAATGATATATTTCCCATCAATTTAAACTCATTACCTTGTATTGAGACAGAATTCTTCAGAAAACACATACATATTCAATCATAAGAAATATATTAAAAATAAATTATGAATGATCTTTTAAAATTGAAAAAGTGAATATCTGTAATCTGTGTATACCTAAATCACTAGACCCAACAGTACTGAAAAGCTATGTGACCCAACTACATTAAAAATTTGTTAAAGAATCAGCGTGGAGAGTGAGAGAAAATTTGGGATCACTGATGAAAGGATGGGGCACAGGGTAGTGGGACTGAAGGTGGGGAATGTTGCATGCCTGAAACCCTATTGTAAATAACATTGTAAATCACAGTGCCTAGCAGGGATCTCAAACTCAATTTACCTGGCGGCTGCAGGAGGCAAAGTCCGGGTGATCCTTGAGTGCAAAGTCAGTAGTAAGTCTTGAACATTGGAGGGTGTGACCCAAACAACTAAAACAAAACAAAACAAAATTCCTCTAGGCAGGGCCACAAAATGTACTGACCCCTGTTAGAGTCTTTTTCTAGAGTCTTTAGGGAAGTTTCTTTAGAAAACTGTTGCCCTAAATGACTCTGCTGCTCAGATAATACTTTAGAAACTAGCTGAAAAACTAGGGGCCATTTCATCCCTTTTTATATCTGTATTGTCCTTTTCTTTGCCATCTATGCTTCTATGGTGATGAAATCAAAAGAAGAATATTAATATAGAGAAAACAAATGGAAATGTGTCCTTCAGCAAAAATTAATTAATAATTAATTAATTTCTGCTCTATAAATGCTGATCCCAATCTGCTTCCTGATTTCCCATTTCTAGTCCCATTCTTGGCATGTCTTCTGTGATTGATAGCAGCAGCAGCAACAGCAGACCCGTTTTTATTTAGTTTATCTTGAGCTCCTGATTGTGCAAGAGCACAAGTTAAATGTCTCAGACCAGATTAAACCTTGGTTTTCATGGTCAGATATATAGAAGTTGGTGATGAATCAACTTTAATCTTTATTTGGACAACAGTCAAAAGCCCACGGGTCTTAGAGTCAGAAAATTCCTGGAAACTCTTACCTGAATAGGGAAACAAGGTGCTACATTTCTTGGTCAGAACATCCAGCCAGGTGCTGGTAAGTTTATTTTCTTTCTTTTAAAAAAAAATTAATATCTGGGGCCGGAGAGATAGCATGGAGGCAAGGCATTTGCTTTGCATGCAGAAGGATGGTGGTTCGAATCCCGGCATCCCATATGGTCCCCCGAGCCTGTCAGAAGCGATTTCTGAGCCTAAAGCCAGGAGTAACCCCTGACCACCGCCAGATGGGACCCAAAAACAAACAAACAAAAAATTAGTATCTTTATTTAAGCACCGTGATTACAAACATGTTTGTAGCTGCGTTTCAGTTATAAAAATGAACACACACACCCTTCACTAGTGCACCATTCCCACCACCAATGCTTTCTATTTCCCTCCTCCCCAGCCTCTGCCTGTATTCAAGAAAGATATTCTATTTGTTTCATTATTTGCCTTCCTTTTTCCTCTTTAGTTTCAACAAGGAAATACAAAAGATTTCAGAGCAGAGAGCTGGCTCAATTTTTTTCTGATGTGAAGTGGGATCCTGCTGGGAGTTTGGTGTTCTTTTGCACTCTTCTGCAGACACTCTGAGTGCATTAGCAGAAAAAAATCTCTCTTAAAAATATCGCGAGGCTCATTAGGATGACACATCAGAGAGATGGATGAGAGTACTGAGCATTGTGTTCCAGGTGAAATGAAACATCAGTCCTGCTGCTTGCAGTACCTTCATGCTAAGGATTGCTCGGAAAGTATATCCAGGCTTATACAGTTAGCCTCTATCTATTTTGCTAAAAAGATACAAGTCAAAAAGATGTAGAGAAGTGATAAATAGCCTGTGCTTTAATTCCATTTTGTGAAGAAAATTAGCTTATTTGAAGAAGATCTATAATTTCATTAGAAATAAAACTAGTAGCATAGATATGAATAATGTATTAAAGCAATCCATCCCCCATACACAAAATAGATCAGAAAAAAAGTATCCAATGCCTGAAGGTTGAAGTAATGACTCATTGGTTAGTATTAATAAAATTGTTTACTTTAAAATTATGTTACTTCAAGACTAGGAGTGATGAACAGGCAGGAACAGTGAAAAGTCATCTTATACATCTCAAGAAAAAGATCAAAAACATGAATTTTTCTTTCTGAACAGAGAGATTTCTAAGATGCAAATCAGCAAATAAGCACTATTCCAAGATGTTACTAAAGTCCTGTCCTAAGAAAATGAAAACTCAGCAGTGAAAAATTTAGGGGGAAATACTGGATTACTTTGTATGAAACACTAATTCCAACCAAGTGTGTTATTATTTACTGAGCAAACAAAGAAGAATGTACTGGAGACCCCTGGGGGGAAAAACAGATTTTTTGAAAAGCAGCAAGGTGTTGGTGAGACAGTTCAACAGGGAAGGCATTGTCCTGCATATAGTTGATCTTGGTTTAATCCCTGGTTTCCAAAGCTTATTATATTTGATATCAGAACCAGTAGTAAGCCCTGAGGCCAGGGGTCTCAAACTCAATTTACCTGGGGGCTGCAGGAGGCAAAGTCTGGGTGATCCTTGAGTGCAAAGTCAGTAGTAAGCTTTGAACATTGGGGGGTGTGACCCAAACAGCAAAAACAAAACAAAACAGAAAAGATTCCTCTAGGGCAGGGTCACAAAATGTTCAATGGAGGGCTGGAAACGGCCCTGGGCTGCGAGTTTGAGAACCCTAGTAGCCAATTTAGGCCCAAATCCACCCCACCCCATATTAAATAGCAGGAATGCTAGGTAAGAAAATCTATTACTTGAAATCCTCTTTTTGAGCTTTTAGATAGATCTGAAGAGCCATGGTGTGCTGCTAGGTGATGTCTAACTTAATTTTTTCTCCCCTGAAAGACAAAAGCAGAATGTAGTTAGAGATCACTTTCAAGACACCTTTATCTGGCACACTGGGTAGGCTGCTTTGTCCATGGTCTCTAAACACCTGAAAGAAAGTCAGTAAGAGGGTACATTACTAGTAAGTCTTGGGTGAGAGTCTTTAGGAAGAGCTAAATGTCCTTGAAAACCATTGTTCAGATAGAATTATTTTGAGACAGCTATACATTACTATTCGGGTTCATAGTTATGATGCTGTATATTCTGTATATTCATTTTTATGATTTTTGTGGCAATGTTTTTGTGCAACGTTCAGGGGTTACTCCTGGCTCTGCACTCAGAAATTACTCCGGATGGTTCTAGAGGGATTCACATGAGATGATATGGATCAAATCCAGGTATGTCTTGTACAAGGCAATGTCCCTACCTGCTGTAGTATCTCTTCAGCCTCACGGAAATGTACATTCTTAAAAAAATTAGTTACTAGATGACAACATCCTATACTCCATAGGAATATTGTCAAACAAGTTACATCTGCCTTTTTTTCTTTACTCTAGCTTAATTATTATTTAAGAAAAAAATACACTTTCTATTTTATTAAAGCATATGAATTTACTAATACTAGCAGTACTGATCACAACTGACTTATTTACTCTAAGGCTAATTCTATTAAAATGTAGAAGAAGTAGATATCCAGATCTCTTAGCAAGTGTTTCCCAGACACAATACTATATTTTGGTACCATTAGTGTCCCTGCTTCAAGAATGAATATTCTAAGTTTTATCTCCTTAGCTAGAAAGCAGACTATCAATCCACCTCATACTGCCATTTTGTTGTGGTGATTATTTTATTTTTGAAAATGAATAGAGCTTGCTCTTGGCTTTGTGATTATTCCTGTAGGAATCTGGGAACAATATACATTTTCAAAGATCAAATCAGGGCAAACTGTGTGTAAGGCAAGTGTTTTACAACCACTTGACTATCTCTGTAGCCCATGACAGTCTTTTAGAATCATTTCATTAAAACTCGAACTCCCAAACAAACCACCCTCATTGCTCTTCAGCCTTATTTATCCTTTCTATAAAAATTATTTAGGTTTTCGGGGGCCAGGCGGTGGCGCTGGAGGTAAGGTGCCTGCCTTGCCTGCGCTAACCTAGGACAGACCGCAGTTCGATCCCCTGGTTCCCCATATGGTCCCCCGTGCCTGCCAGGAGTGACTTCTGAGCAAATAGCCAGGAGTAACCCCTGAGCGTCACCGGGCATGGCCCAAAAACCAAAAAAAAAACAAAAATTATTTAGGTTTTCAAACTTACATGTTTTACCTTCACTTCCATTTTTTCCTCTTATATGCTAATTTGACCAAAGTACCATAGTTTTGATAAACACCTTCTCATTTTACATTCAGAGACCTTCTCTTCATAACATCAGTTCCTATACAATTTGTCTCACCCTGTAGCATTTATCAATTTTTGTTGCATTGGAAATATTATAATAAATGCCCTATAATCTGAGTTCAGAACCTTTTGTTGAAGGCAAAGGTTGATGCTTAATTATAATGAGGCCACAGAGAAACCAGTGTACAAAATATTGTAATTACCAAATGAATTATTATCATCAAATTTTCCTACTTATCCTTTAAAGCAACATGCAACTGACAGGGCAATGTTCTACAGACAGGTATAGTATATAGTTTGTCTGTGACTCTCCAGGTCAAAGCTTTCTTGAGAATTGGAGCAGATTTCAAATTCTCTTAAAGGATATGAGATTCACATTTTACAATATTTCTTTTTGAAGTGGCCTCATTTAACTTTTATATCACAGTAATATTTTAGGTACATATTGATATTGAATCAGGAGAATTCCCACAACCAAAGTTGTCCTCCCTCACCCCCCATTCTAGGCATGTATCCTATATCCCCCTCACTCCCCCCCACCTGGCTGCTAGTATATGTGGTCCCTTCTGTGTCTAGCTTGTGGTAGATTGGGTATCGATTCTGTTGTCATTGCTTTGGGTTTGGTGTTTAAGAACGATCATTTTTATTACTAGTCATCATACAACTTTTTGGTCTTGGTACCCTCCATTATTTCCCCATCCATTTGAGAGGCAGAACAAGATAATTCAAGTTATGTGGTTCTGATTGCAGAAAAGAAAAAAATAAATGCGGTAAATATCAAACAATCAAAAAATGGGCAGAGTCCTTCTAGAGGCTGTGAGTATTAATTTGAGAGAAGAAAGAGCAAAAGGAGGAGAAATACAATAATACAAAAAGAAAAATCAAACAAGAAATCCAAAAAGTACCACAGCAATAAAGACAACCACCACACAATAACAATGGTCCTGAAATAAAAACAAAACAAAGCACACAAAATGAAAACAACAACAGCAACAACAATAACAACCCTCCACCAAGTTATTTTGTGCTTCCTTTTTTTTCTGCATAGGCACAGTAAATATTGGGGAAATTAGATAGAGAATTCCCTTGGCCTAAGAGATTCAGGGTTTCTCCGCCCTTGAAGTATACTGTCATGGGAATAACTACAGACTCCATAAATGTTCATTTGCTTCCCCCTAGGTCCTTTTGTGGTGTATGGAAAACTTCTCTTCCTTCATGGATGATAAAATCAGATCTCTATATTTAGAGATCTTGGTATCAGCATAGGTCAAAGAATGGAGCCTACAATGAATTCTTTCTTTATGGTTCTAGAAGTTCTGTTCCATCACTGTTGTTTTAATCAGTCTTCTGTAGTTGGTGGTCTTGGTTTTTGCACATCTAATCCTAGGATGAAACCTAGAATAGAGTCTTTCATTATGTTTCCAGAAGACCTGTTCAGTTACAGTTGTCTCAATCAGACCTCTGGAGTTAGAAATTTTGGTTGCTGTACAGGACATAGGCCAAAGCCTAGACTAGGGCTTTTTTATTGACCCCAAGCTAAGTTCTGTTCAGTCATGGTTGCCTCAGTCAGTCTTTTGTAGATCATGATCTTGGCTTTTGCACAGATCAAAGGATGACAAGTCTTTTGACTTCATCCTATTGTTAAATGGTGATCTAAGACAGCCTGCTCTTAGATCAAGTTGTTGCCATTTCCTCATTACCAGGATATCATGTCAAAACTGGTGCATGTTTGGTGTCAGAGCAGTATAAAGAATGCCCCAGAGGGAGTTTGGTTCCTGGAGCTGTTGAGGAGAACTGTGTTGGTTCTATGTCTGGAATCTAGGGTCTGGGGTTGGACTTTCATTTCTAATCACATGAAATCTAATTTGGGTCCACATGACGTATGTTCAAGGTGGGAGGTGCCCCTGTATTGTAAAAAAGGTATGAGTTCTTATCCCTAATAGATAAGAGCTCATTTCTATATGTAAAATTTCCCCCTTTTTAGTAGGCCTTTGCAGGAAGAAATAGTGCCATATTATATTGCTGGTGCATTTGGTGGTGGGAGTATCAGGCTCCATCCTCTCTGTGCCCTGGTTTTGACCTGAGCAATTATCCCAAGCAAGACATTTTATTGTAGGTTTTTGTACCAAGCAGAACCAAAAGAAGTGAAGTTAAGGAAGAGAAGGAAACAAAGACAAGACAAAATATATATAATTTATTTTTTCACATATATAGAAAAAATTTAAAAAACGATTTAAAAAAGTAATTAAGGGAACAAATAATGCAGGAGACTACCTTACATTTGGGAATAAACAAGTCAAGAGGTAGTATAATATAGGCATTAAACTTATAAAGGAAATATAGGCTTCCCTATTGTCTTTTGAGATTTTCTTGTGGGGTTGTGGGATCCAGGGAACATTTTCATCATACACCCTGGTCTTCTGGAGATTGAGAAAAAGTTTGGAGCAGAGAGGTTAAGAACTGAGGATAAAGAACTTTAATAAGGTGGGATATAAGGTTAGGGTAGGGGGGAGAAGGGATAATAGACTTTCTGAAGTGGGGATGGGGATAGTATATAGGAGGGGCTATATACACTATAGGCATGGGTTGTTCAGAATTTAGGTTTGGCTCTCATGGAGGAGTCCTCTCTCTGTGTGCTTATACACATAGAAACATACAATAGTTAGCTTAGGTATAGCTTAGGAAAAAGAGGAGAGAGCAAGATATAAGAGGAAAACAGAAAAATAAGTAAATATAGTAAAAGTAACGTAAAGCAACTAATATATCAACTAAAAGAGATTGGGCAAGTGTGTTGAAGTTGGGAGGTTTTCTCATTTTCTAGGGATTTCTTTGGTGATTGGGTTGGGCCTTCCTGAAAGAGAATTTCAGGATTAGAGGATGACTGGAGCAATTTAGGATACACATAGGTTTCACATCTCGAGTACTAAACAATATGTTAGTGAGGCCTATCTATGTAGGTGGTTACCCTATGAAGTATTGTCCGCTGCATCTTATGTATCAAATTTCCTTTCCTAAAGAGAAAGCAGCAGTGTGGTTTTATTTGACATAGACTGAATTTATAATAATGAGGAAGAAATGGTAGAAGAAAAGGGAGAGAGATAGAAGCAGTGAGAAGAGAGAATAGAGAAAGGAAATGTTAATTTGTCTAGACGATTTCAGTAAGTGGTCCTATCATATAAGTCTGTAGTCAACTATGGTTGACTACTTCAGTGGTCTGGCTGGTCACATGCTTCTGGTCCTAATAGAGGCCATAACCCAGAGATAAAGGGTATAATATTAAAGTGTTTTATCAAGACATATTCATAATGCAAACTGAGTATGGTATCTGCTGTGACTGAGCACCTAGGTGTCAACCTAGGTTGTCCGCCCTTTGTATCCAAGAACCCCTGTGGATAGAAGAGCTGAGAGGTTATTTTAAATTTAGTAGGATTAAGACAATAAAACATATTGTTATGGGGGCCCGGGAGATAGCATGGAGGTAAAGCATTTGCCTTTCATGCAAAAGGTCATCCGTTCGAATCCCGGTGCCCCATATGGTCCCCCGTGCCTGCCAGGAGCAATTTCTGAGCATGGAGCCAGGAGTAACCCCTGAGCACTGTCGGGTATGACCCAAAAACCAAATAAATAAATAAATAAATAACATATTGTTATGAAATGATTCTGCTGGAGTCACTGGCTTCCCATCCTGTATAATATCCCTAAGACATTATTATAGGCCTTTGAAGTTAAAAACTGATTATAAACCTGTTCTCTCTATGCTATTGTTTCTGTTGTTGCTGATTTCTTTATGGTATAATGTGTAGTTGAGGCTTTGTGTTGTTGTTCTACCACTTGTTTGGACACTATTCCCCAGTAAATGTTGACAACTATAGTGCTTGAAGATTCTACCCTATTAGATCGTTATATTGTTCTTGGAGTATTATATGTATATATGGTATATATTCTAAGTATCTCAGGAAAATGCTATCATTCTATATTTATCCTTCTTCTTCTGGCTTACTTCATTTAACATGCTCCCTCCACATTTTACACTATTGATTGATTGATTGATTGATTGATTTGTCATTGTTTCCGTCACTTCCACTCCATTCCATCCCTGGCTCTAATCCAACAGTAGTGACACAAAAATTTTAAATGATTAATAGAATTGATCAATAATTTATATTCACTTAGGGTCATGAACTGCAGTTGCTAAATCTTAATCTTTCTTTTTTTGGGGGGGAGGGGCCACACTCATTTGGTGCTCAGGGGTTACTCCTGGTTAAGCACTTAGAAATTGCCCCTGGCTTGGGGGGACCATATGGGACACTGGGGGATCCAACTGCGGTCCTTCCTTGGCTAGTGCTTGCAAGGCAGACACCTTACCTCTAGCGCCACCTCTCCAGCCCCTAAATCTTAATCTTTAAGCCACCTACTTAGACTCTCTACACATTTGTAGTATGCTGTTGGGTTTTATGCATTCAAATGCCAACTGATTTCATTTACCAACAAAAAGGCACAGTATGATTATATTAATTCTTAATTTTGATTATTCATATGTAGTGAATTAAATTATAACTCACTACATTATTTTTATATCCAAAATTGTCCTCCCAATCACCTTAAATATATAAAGCTGGCAATTTCTGGAACAGTTACATGTAAACATGATAGCATTTATTTTTTTTAAAAGAAAGTAGAACTATAAAAAATGAATTAGTGAAAAATGCTTCTTTTGTTAAAGAAATTCTGTTAGAAAATAAAATTGGAGGGAGCATGGATAGTTAAATTTTTCATACCGAAAAAAAATTTATTGATTTATGCCATGCATTTGATGTTAATTTTGCTACTATTTTTTATTTGCTTGTTTGTTTTGAGACATAGCCAGAGATGCTCAGAAGCTAGTCCTGATTCAGCACTTAGAAATTATGCCTGGTGATCAGATAGGATGTCAGTAATTGAACCAAAGTTGACCACATGCAAGGCAAATACCCTACCTGCTGTACTATCACTCCCTTTCATTCCTACTTTCTATCTCAAGAATCTATAGTTGTTAAAAAAGCTTCTTCCCAACAAAATGAAACTATAAGATTAAAAAATAAGAATCACCTTTTCATCTCTTGGTTTGAAGTTGCAAAAAAGAAGAATATTTTATTTTCAGACTGAGGAACACAAACACCAATCGTTTGTCCAAGTTGTATCAATGCCAATTTCTGCACCTTCTAATTTCATAACCTCTAGTGATGGGCATTTTCTTTTATCCTATAATACAGAAAGAGGGATTCAGCATAAATGGGTTTGCAATTAAGCAAATTAATGAAGAAAATCAAAGAGCAAGAATTGTATTACAGTTTTTAAAGTTTTGCTTATTATGAAATAAAAAAATAAGACATATATTTTGTATATTGTGAGCTCTGATATATTCCATGGAATTCCAAACCACAGCTTTGAGATTTTCCTCACATCATTTTAAAAGTAACCTCATTTAATATTTAATATTTATTTTATTTATAAACTTGAAAATGTATGATTAGTTTTTTTTTTTTGGTTTTTGGGTCACACCCGGCAGCGCTCAGGGGTTACTCCTGGCTCCATGCTCAGAAATTGCTCCTGGCAGGCACGGGGGACCATATGGGGCACCGGGATTTGAATGGATGACCTTTTGCATGAAAGGCAAATGCCTTACCTCCATGCTATCTCCCGGGCCCCATGATTAATTTTTTATTATAGGTTGGGTAACATGGTTAGAATAGTGTTAATGTTTGTGGTTTGGGTGCATAAAATTACTCCAATTTCACCACAAACTACCCAAAAACTTCTCTTATTGCCCTTAGTGATTTTATTTGCATCCTTTGGGTCCCTTATACAAACTTTTAATCTAGGTACCAAGATCGACCATCAGCCCCAATAAAGTCACCATCAACTCTCAGAGCAAAAGGACAGCCCCTCAGTCCCACATCTCAGGCCCCAGCAAGAAGCTGCAATCACCACTCCTGCAAACTCAATCTTGGTGGAACTTCTTCTCACACATCCCTCCTAAATGTAAACTGTTGCATGCTACCGAATTCAGCCCCAGCTCCAGAAGGGGCCCCCACTCAAGGACACTACTGAATCCCTTATTGCTTCAAATCATTTCTCAACTGAGCAAGACCATGGTGTTGGATGGAAATGGGCCCTGAATCTAATCCCCCCCAGAATATCTCAAAAGACTTAATGGGTATATTTATATTTTTTATATGTTTAATACCTCAATAGCTATGTTTCTTACTGTGTTTTTCCCAATGTAAAAGTAGCCTCCTCCATCCCCCCTTTTTTATTTTTTCTTCCTTTTTTCTTAAAAATATTTTTAAAGTTTTGTATTTTCTCTCTTTTATTAATTTATATATATATATATTAATTTCACTTGGTTGAGTTCTGCTTGGTACAAAATTCTAGAAGAAAAAGTCTTGCTTGGGAATAAATGCTTATGTCAAAACCAGAGCACAGAGATTGCATAGCCTGTCATTCTTACCCCCACCAGCAATATAATATGACACCGTTTCCTTTTGCATAGGCATACTGACAAGGGGGAAAATCTTATGTATAGTAACAAGCTCTTATCTACTAGGGATAAGGAATCATAAATTTTATAATACAGGGGTGCCCTTCCACCCTCAGCATTTATCATGGACCTCGACTTAGACCCCATGTGATTGAATAGAGACCCTCCCACCCCAAACTCTAGATCTCAACTCTAGAAACAACACAGTTCCCTATAACAGCACCAAGAATCAAACACCCTACGGGGAGTGCCTAGTACCACCCTGGCACCAAATTGCAGCAGGTTAATATATAACATTCTGACAACGAGGAAACAGCAAGAAATAGATCTAAGAGCAGGTTGCCCTACCTCATCACCTAATGGTAAAAAAATCAGAAGACACTAAGTTCATGATATGTGCAAAAAATCAAGATCTCGAATCACAGACAACTGCAAATGGGCAGAAGTTATTCTGGGTCCAATAAGAAAGACCCTAACCTAGGCTTCAGCCTAGGATATGAACAAACACCAAGATCTCTATTTCCAGAGGTCTTAATTGGACAACTGCCACTGAGCATAACTTCTGGAACCATAAGGAAACACTATATCTTAAGCTTTATCCTAAAATCTGTGCAATAACCAAGATCACTAACTACAGAAAACGGACTACAACAACTGTAATAGAAAAGAACAGCTTCTAGAATCATAAAAGACTTTATTCTAGACTTCATCCTATGACCTGTGCAAATACCAAGATCTCTAATTTTCAGAGGACTGATTTTGTCAGTTACAAATGAGCAGAACATTTTCTTGCATCATAAAAAAATTTTGGGATTTGATAATGAGCGTATCTGGAGCTGGTAGTTGTCCCCAGGACATTATGCTTCAAGGATGGAGAAACCCTGTATCTCTTAGGTCAAGGAATTCCCTTTCTAATTTTTCCAAATACTTACTGTGCCTATGCAAAACAAAACAAAACAAAACAAAAAACACAAAATTTCACCACACCAGCTCTCCTTTTCTTTCTTTTGTTTTTCATATTGCTGTTTAACAGTTGTTTTTTGTGACTGTAGTGTATTCTGTCATTGTTTCTTCTTCACTTTTTTCTTTTTTCCCTTTTTATTCTTTTAAATTGATATTGAGAGCTCCTAGATAGATTCCTCCCAGCTTTTTTTTCTTTTTTCCAACAGAACCACAGAACTTGAATCAATTTTTTCTTCCTCATAAATTAAGGGGGGGAGAAAGTGAATGGTACCAGGAGAAAACAGTCACATGAATATTGAGTGGAAATAAATAATGATCAGGCCTAAAAATCAAATCCAAAGTCAATGACAAGAGAATCAAGATCTATAACAAGTTATATACAAAAAGGACTGGTTACACTAGCAGTCCAGGGGACTAAGGGGTAGTATAGGATGCATGCTGGGAACAGGGGTGAAGGGAGATCAACACAGATGGTAGGGAATTGCCCTAATTCTCTGTCACTATGTACCTTAAATATAACCATGAAAGACTTGTAATTCACATGGGTCTCAATAAAATTATTAAAACAATAAAAGGTCATATAAGATTTAGAACATTTTCTTATCTATAATTTAAAATGATAAAAATTCTATGACATAAAAATACTAAGATCACTAGCTACAGAGGCTTAATTTTATCATCCAGACATCACAAAAGGATCTAGGGGAGAGTAAAAGAACATGTACGGAACCTATGGTTATACCCATGACAGTATACTTTAAGGGCAGAGAAACCCTGTATCTCTTAGGCCAATTTTTACTGTGCCTATGCAAAAAAAAATAGCATAAATAAAAAAAATTGTAATTAGTGTTGTTTGTTTGTTTTTTCTTTTCTTCGCTTTTTTTTATTCATCTTTATTTTGGACAGTGGTTAGTATTTGTTGTCTTTATTGCTGTGGCGCTTTTCAGGTTTTTTGTTTGTTTGTATTTGTTTTGGGGGGGGTTGATTTTTTTGTATTATTTTTATGTTTTCCTTCCTTTTTTCCCTTTCTTTTCTTAAAACTCTCACCTTCCTCCAGAGTGCTAATTATATGAGAAATTGGATACTAATTGGACCAGTAATGTTATATATAGTATTAGCTCTTTCAGCATTATTATATTTACTGTAAATTGGTTAATTATAGCTTTCTACAAAAATATTATCTTTATAATCTCAGTTTTTTCCCTTATTCACATGAGAATATCTTGATTGCTTGAAGGGAATTTGTGTGTGTATATCTATTTAAAATAAACTTGTTGGAATCTCTAACCTCTAAAGTAACACAATTTTTTATTAAATGACAAAGTTTAATTAAAAAAAACTTTATGAAGTATAGTTGAAATTATGGAAGTTTCCCTTCCACTATAGTTTTGAAAATATGAGTATTATTAAAAGGCAGAGTTTTCTAAATCATTTATTCATTTATAAATAGTATTTAGAACTGCTTAGAATTAGTTCAAAATATGATGTGAGACATTCTGGACTCCTGGAGATAACAGTTTAGCAAAATAAGGTATAGATTTCAGTTAGTACATAACTAGAGAAGTATATTCTCCAACTTTGGAGGTGAATGTGTTACACCAAACAGTGTTCAGACATGGCTCTGTGTTGAGAAGTAGGTTGTAGTGTTTACTTAGAAGACCATATTAGGTCTCCTAAGGTCACATTGATCAAAGGATCAAACTTGAATCAAATTAATGCAAGACAAGCTCCTTAATCCCTAGAGTATCTCTTCAGTGCTAAAGGTCTCAACGTCTTACAAAGAATTAATATATGACATGTCCAATAAGAATATTTATCACTCAGGTCCTGCTAAAAAGTCTAAATGTTTTAGAACCTAATAAATAACATAATGTTGAACCTAATAAGATAATTAGTTTGTCAACAAACTAACTTTGGATTATTTTTCTTCATGAATGTTGCTAAATACAATATTCTATCAACCATTCATTTATTACTCAATTTTCATGTAGAAAAATTATGATAATATATTTGGGGATATGTCTCAGGATAGAATGTTTGTCTTGTATATGTAAAGCACTGGATTTAATCTCTAGATCTGTACCAAAACATTGTAAACATTACATAAATATATTATTCATAATCAATTATTCTCAAAATGTGCCAGCCATGAAGAATAGTTGCCTAATGCACAAAGTCTTCCTTGTTATTGAAGAAGTATACCAACAAAACTGTAAAAAATCAATTAATAATATGTGTACAAAAGGTGATAGGTACGAAAGGTAGCAAGAATATTTCTGGATAAGTATTAAAACAATAATGTTAAATAATATCACATGGTGGGAAAGTTTTTACTAAAGCACACAAGAGAAAGTGCTTCTTTTTTTTTGGGGGGGGGGGTCATACCTGGCAGTGCTCAGGGGTTACTCCTGGCTCTCTGCTCAGAAATAGCTCCTGGCAAGCACAGGGGACAATATGGGACACAGGGATTTGAACCAACCACCTTTGGTCCAGGATCGACTGCTTGAGAAAGCGCTTCTTTAGAAAAAACTGGAGCAAGAAAGGCAAGTGAACAAGAAGAAAAGAAGCTTCCAGATGGGGAATGGTTTGCTGATTATCATTGAAGAAAGGACTATTAGAACAAAAGTAGCCAAAGGAAATAGTGTGATATTGTCAGTGTGGAGTCCAGTATGACTCTGCATCATCTTGAACTGGGGCTTCATAACATCATTTGATAAAAGTTGAATAATTAATCACAATTTATATAATCATAAATATAAAATATAAATATAGTTCTAACATAACTTATCTTCATTATAAAATTTAAGTTACAGTTAAATATATTTAAATAGATTAAATATTTAAATACATTAAATATATAAATATATGATATAGATAGCCTATAATTAAATCTTTATTAAAAGAAAGTGATATTCTGGCACGAGGTTTCAAATATTTTACTAAATTGTGTGTGAATTACAAAATGAACTATCAGGGGCTGGGCAGTGGCGCTGGAGGTAAGGTGCCTGCCTTGCCTGTGCTAGTCTAGGATGTACCGCGGTTCAATCCCCCAGTTTCCCATATGGTCCCCCAAGCCAGGAGTGACTTCTGAGTGCATAGCCAGGAGTAACCCCTGAGAGTCACCGAGTGTGACCCAAAAACAAACAAACAAAAAAATGAACTATTAGCATTGTTCAAATATATAATAATATAAACTACTAAATTCTAATTACCTACAGTTAATTCCTAGAACTCTTGACTTGGATAAATAAAGTCATAGAATTATGACTTAAGTTTAATGTAACAAGTATGTGATAAGTCACTTGTCTGTTTTTTTTTTTTTGCAATGCTTATGTTTTGAACTTTGTGATGGAATAAGCTTTGTTTATTTCCAAAGCTTTAAGTTAACCCCCCAAAACTATCAATTTTCTCTAAAGGTAGTTTTTTTAATTATTTGCCATTAGAAAAATAAGCACAAGTCCCAATACAGAAGTTTGTAATGCTCTATGTTAAAAATATTCAATACTATATTTTGTAATATGGTATATACTAGTTTTGTTCTAAGCAAAACACACACACACACACAAAGATAATGTGACTTGCTGATATCAATATATGCGATGATTGGGAAAAAAGTGAATTCCTGTTCTCAACAGTGAAGAGTAAGAAAACTTCAATTATCTCAAATATAAAATCCAGTATATCATCACCAAATTGACATAGAAATAACTGTCTACTCATTCTCAAGAGAATGAGAATGAGAAGTTTAAGAAGACACACAAGACAGACCAAATGGGACTACTTTAGTTTTCATTGTTCTTCGAAAAATAAAGAACTAGTTCTTTAATCTTTACTTTCAATGTAAAGGAATTGAAAATCTAGTTGTTTGAAGGTAACCTGAGAGTAATGGATTTAGAGACATCAACTCTATATAGCATAGTTTGAAGGACAGTTACTTAGGGAAACCAATGGTATCACAAGAAACACAAAGAAGAGGCAGAAAAGACAGAAAATATGAGGACTTACAAAAATAATGCCAGGCTTTCTTCTTCTCTCCTATAGAACTAAATTGGATGACAGATATACTTTAGTAAATTAAATTGGAATTTCAGCCATAAGATGACAAGTTCCTTATGTGCCTAATAATAGAATATATATTATAGATATACAATGTCTGTCTCATCAGAATCAGGAGTTGGACTATGGGAAATGGTTTTATTATTTAATATAACCTGATCTCTAATCTAAATTTTATTAAATGTGTAAAGGTCACTAAAATTACAATTTCAGGCAGGGCAATATAACTGGAAAATGTTATAAGTAGTAAAAAATTAGTCCTAGTCAATAGTAACCTTCTATTTCCATGGAGGAATAGCAAGAAAGAAAAAAAAAGAATGACCAATTTCCAGAAAACACAAATCTAGCCCTACTATAACAAGGATGTGAAGCTTCTTCATTTTACTGTGGGAATAATGTAAAAGAAATATTTCTTTATTTATGGTTTCTATGTCAGAGCCCAAGCTATTATATATCTTCAGAGGGTGTATCTGAAAGAAATATGGTCCCCAGGTGACTACTGAGAAATCTAGGTGAATCCATACCAGCTCTAAAGTTATTCTTAACTAGAACGTTTGGACCATATGTGGTTAACAAGGCTGCAAATAGCTAGAATCAAGCCGAGGCTTGGAAATGTTGCCAGTTTCCAGGAATATTTCCCATCACAGGAAATGATTTCACATGGCTACATTACAGATTATTTGAAGTTATTCTTCTGTGGAAACTTTGCATTACAGTGATACAAAACAATGAGCATTCAGACACAAAACATTCTGTTCCCCCAAAAGCAGCTCTCTCTTCAGTAATGGCAGCACAATCTATACACAATCTATAGTTAGTTACATGTGGTAGTTATTGCAAATATTGGGTTAAATAAAACGTATTATTAAAAACTAATTACCTGTTTCTCCTTTTTGTTGGTTTATGGCCTACACCTGGTAGTAGGCAGGGATTACTCCTGACTCTAGAATCAGAGGTCACTTCTAGTGGTGCCAGGGAATCATATGGGTTGCTGGATTTGAACTGCTGCTTGCAATGCAAGCATCCTTTCCCACTCACCTATTTCCCAAGCCTTCTTCTCTTAATGTAGTGATTGGATAATTAGAAATTATATAATTGACCTACAATTTACTTCTATTGGACAGTTTAAAGTACGACTTCCAGGGCCCGGGAGATAGCATGGAGGTAAGGCGTTTGCCTTTCATGCAAAAAGGTCATCGATTCGAATCCCGGTGCCCCATATGGTCCCCCGTGCCTGCCAGGAGCAATTTCTGAGCATGGAGTCAGGAGTAACCCCTTAGTACTGCCGGGTGTGACCCAAAAACAAACAAAAAAAAAAGTATGACTTCCTTGTGAAAATGGAATCCATACCAGATAATGAAAAGAAACAAAAACATGTGTTTCCTGTTCCAGGGAGTCTAAACTAGAGACTAACCATTGCCATACAGTTGACTAAGAAACATGGAAAACTGATTTAACAAGAATTAAACTATTTAATGATGTGTCTTGGTTTAAATTTCTTTAACTTTCAAATTTTGTGTGTTTCACTGACTATTTAGAATAATTGACTAGTTCTTTCTTCAAATCTAGAAAGTTTTCAGTTATTGTTTCACTAAATAGATTCTATGTTCTCTTTTCTCTCTTTTCAATTTCTTGCATATTGTTTTTATTTTTTGCCTCTAATGACATAGTTTACAGAGGGTTTCGTTAATTTTCCTATCTTTTTTTTCTTTCTTTTTTTTAATTTAAATTTTTATTGTGACTGAAGTTCATTACACAGAATTATTTATGGTACATAGTGACAGTGAATGAAGGGCATTCCCACCACCAATGTTGTCCTCTCCCCACTCCTGTTCCCAGCATGTCTCCCATATCTCCCTCCTCTGCTCTCCCGCTCTCCCCCCACCCCCAAGATTTACACTGCATGGTCATA